>JAPDSC010067959.1:0-56079 GCA_026290005.1 Latrodectus geometricus
ACAAAAACTTTATTTCTTTAAAATATTGATAAAGAAATGCATAAACAAATGTAAAGGTAAATGTAAAATTTGCTTAATAGAGAAAAATTCACACCTTTCATATCTTTTATTAAATAATTTATCATGAGAAAAATTTTTTAAGATAAAAAAAATTACAATTAGCAATATTTTGATTTTTAATAATATTAAATTCCCAGACCTAAATGGAGAAATTGGAGCAAATTTAAGGTAATAGAAATGATTGGAATCTATCCGATTAATTTTAAACATTAATGAAAAATATTTATATAGCTAATTTCATTTTATAAAAATATTTTTATGAATAACAAATGGACAGATAAAGAATAAGGAAACTATTATTACAGATGATTGAATACTATTACCAAATTCTAATGCAAAAATATAATTCTAAAAAGTTTTTTATCTTATTTAAATATTTTGAACACATAACTAACAATTATAAGTTAAGTGCAAAAGCAATATAAAAACACACAAGAGATAAAACTTATAATAATAATTTTATTTTAAAAAGACTTTTTCTGAAGACTAATATATAATCTCCTCAGAAAATTCATCCTATTCTAATATACACACATTACTGATTTGAATGTCTCATCACCATGGTGTATATATAAATGTTATATTTTAAAATATTTAATATAGATGTCTTCAGACACTTGTTGTAAGTAATTATTTAAAAAAAATAATTATCCATAAAAATGATTTCCACAAAAAACTTAAGCAAATTTTGTCATTTAATATTTTTATAATTGTGAACAGCTTAATGTGAAAAAAGTGCATCTCAATGATAAGTCATTTTACATGACACAAAATATTTCTAGAACGATTTAAATATCTGTATTTATTCAAAAAGAAAATTTCCTATTTAATCCATGATAAATATGAAACAATATTTGAAGCTTAAGTTCAATATTTTAAATAATGGTCACATATCTCTTTTCATAGAGTGAAAGATGGGAATAAATCTCATAATTTTTATTTCTTAAACCTTTTGAATATTAGTAAACAGTTAGATACAATAAAATATCTTTTTCTTTATAAGTACTTTTATTTAATAAAGCCAAAAACAACATTAAATTCAGTAATAGTTGGCAATAATTTTTCTATTTATTTTTGAAACTAATTTTCATATAATTTCCAAATTTTTTTGTAGCATTGCATTTTTCTTAATAAGACAACCATTGAAATAAGTGAATTTTATTTATGATATAAATTTATTAAATAATTTTTCATGAGTAGAAGTATGGATAATAAGATTTTTTTTAAAATTTACATTTCAGATTAATGCATATTTAATAGTGGTAAGAGATTTTGGTATGTCATTAACTTATTAATTTAAGACTACAAAGCTTCCATTCAGCTCAACATTATAAGAGAAATATGGTTCTTAAGTTGATTCCATGCCTGTTTGTATGAGAAGTAAAAATCACCTTAAAAAAAACTGAGCATCTAAAAAATATCTATTTTTTCCCAAAAAAGCAGTTAATTTCAATATTTAAGCTGTTTATTATTTTCTTCTGAAATATATATATATATATATAATAACAAAAATATTCAATTGACATTTTAAAACTTATCTAAAAATTTATTAAGTTTATGTAAAATTCTAGTTTTACCTATTTATTAAAATTTATCTGGTACTCAATTATTTACTTTTATTTTTTCCACGAAAATTTTTTTCTTTGTATATTTCAATAAGAGAGCAGAAAAAATTTAATATTAAATTACACTGATATAAATGCCACCATTAAAATTTTCACAAGGACTAAAGAGGTATCAAAATCTTTAGAGCTTTAACAAATAAATAAAATTTATTTTAAATTAATTTTAGTATTAATCATTCATATTTCATTATTGACTATATAAAAATTAAATTTTTGTGACTTTTATGGAGGTTCTTTCAAATATAGTATTTAGTTTTAAACATAAATCAGTTTTCTCATTAGTTCCCTGAAAGAAACTGTCATTTATTTACATTAAGTACAGTTACAAAACACTAAATTATTTAAACAACTTTTTATATTTAGCACTAATATCTAAACCAACACATGGTTAAAAAATTTAAAACAAAATATGGAACACGAATAGTGTTAATTGAAACAAATTAAGAAACCATGAAATAAATAAAAAAGAAGTTACAATATAAGCAAATAAAAATATTGCATATAGGATTAAAAATAGATAGTGTCTATTAAGAAAACTGCATTGATTAAGTATTACATCAATAACTACAAAGAATATGAATAAATTATAGCAAATTACTTGAGAAATTTTTTTGATACTTTTTTTTTAATCTCATGCAAAAATAAATAATCTTTCTATTGGTGAATATCAACATGAGCAATTTTACAAGATTTCAACATAATTTCTAAATATCCCAGTTGAAAAATTACAAATGATAAAAATTCAACCTGAAGAATATTTTAGAATTAATAAGTAGAAGACAGATATATTCTTTGAACCAGAAAAATTAAATGATTGAGATCAAACAATTAAACTCACTGTGACACAAGCTTAACTTAAAAAAAAAATAAAAAAAAAGTGTTTTATGTAATAAATGGTACACAGTTCTACAAGAACCCATTTATTGAAATTTTTATCACATACAATAATTAACATGTCAATGAATATATTTAAAAAAAAGAACTTCAGTATAGTCAATATGTTAATTTCCTAAGCAAAAATTAGAAAATTTACATTCTTGAAGACAGTTAATTGTTTTTCAGAAGAATGATATGAAAATCACAAATAAAATAATAAAAATAATAATTATTCTAAGATAACCAAGCCTATCGTCCCTTCACTCAATTCCATGGGCAAAAATCATAACCAATCCAGGTTCCAAAACCATATCATCATTCATATGCGGATTATCAATAGCCATCACAACAACTGCTTGTTTTCCAGGAATTCGTTTGCAAACATAGTTTTCATAATATCTACGATTAGACTGCCGCGTTTCCAGAGTGCTTAATCCTGTAGGCCATCTTCTTTCATGTGCATTTTCCATCAGTTCTGCAGCCAAATGTGGAGGACATCCACTTTCACTCAAAGCTCTTCTAACCATGGTTTGTAGAACAGAATCTGGAGTAGAGATCATACCACCCCAACGAGTAACTCGAGCTCTTTGTAAGGAATTAACCCATCTCATAGTTTCATCCTGCTCAAGAGATTCTACAATGGCTGGAACACTAGGATTAGCAAGTCGCACTGCACGGATGCACTCTTGCATGCATGTTTTTAGCAGATCAATTTCCTTCCTCATTTCATTGATTGCACACTGCATTTCATTAAGTCTAAGATGCTGGTTTTGAAGCAAGATTCTTACTTCTCGGACACAATTATGTTCCCTCAATTCATCTTTAGGCACAACAAGGCCACAGCCTTGTTCACATGGCACTGGCCTCTTCGGATTGTGATTGCATTCTTCTTTGTGTATTTCGAGCCGCTCCAACTTGACTACAACAGTACAACCAAAACTTGCATTATCACACATTATAAGTAATCGGGCTAGTAGATTGCGCAAAATTCTTGGCACTGGTTTGAGCTCGTTAGATGTGATAGGTTGGCGATCTACAGGACAAGATGGTTGTCTAGCAAGCCACTCCTGTATACAATTCTTACAAAAGGCATGTTCACATTGAGGTGCGTGAAGCGGTTCCTCCAGAACACCAGAACAAATAGGACAGATCAATTCCTCATCAACTTCACCTTGAAAACGATTGATATCGTATCCCATTTCACAAATAAATAATTACTCATAAGAAAGTACGAATAATAAAACTTAATTAAATATTGTCATCATGATTTAGTAAAGATTCCAACAGTAATTTTTAAAGGAAAAATAGTATGTTAAGAATATTACAAAGTAGAGATAGTTTTACAATACAAAAACTGGTATAGTGTTTGAAATAGAGAGCATTAGTAGCAGGGAATACCTATGGAAAATGTACACATATGGGTGAACCAATGAAATAAACAAAACTACTTCCTTACTTCCTTTCCTCCCCGTCTTTCTCGCTTTTTGTTTCTGTTCATTGCCATTTAAGAATTCACAAGTTCAATATTAACAAAAATTTAAAATTTCATAGATTTTGCTCATAAACTAAAATGTAATTATTACATATTATTAAAAAATTTTACGAAATTGAAAAATAATTAAAAAGATTTCTGGAAAGTAGTTGTTTTTTTTTTTTAAATTTATTGCTTTTAAAATTATTTTGAATGGCAACTGTGCTGATAATTTTCTATATAATATTTACTTTTCTGTTTATTTTTATTTTCCTCACACGGAAAGGGAAGGTACATATTCAGTTGTTATATGAAGTATTTTTTTCCTTAGTTTGAAAATTTATAATTGAATTAAAATGTCATTAAAAACTTCCGCTTTGTTTTAGTTAACTTTTATGTAAATGTTTTTAGAAGTATGTATACATAAATTTGTAATAGGTGGTTTAAATAATTGCATAGCTTCACTAACTTAGTAATTTATGAAAAAAGGAAAAAACTATTTACTTGTGTATATGAATACTTTATATGTTGAACCAAAAAATTATGCGCAGCATTATTTATGCATAGCAAACCTGTATTGATTGTTTTATTGTTAATTCTATTTACGGATTACGGTAAACTCTCGTTATGTATTCAACTGAGAGAAAAATTAATAATTATATAGGAAATCCTTATTTGGTGATCCATTCTTTCTATCTTACTATAAACATCCATATAAGCGTCGAAAACGCAACTAGAAGTGTAAGCTCTAACTATTTGAATAACATAAAATACAGTGTAGGAAAATTATTCAGTCTGTCCAATTTGTAGTGCTTCCTTAATTTGGTTCTTCTAGAATACGGTATGATGCAATTATGGGAAAATTTTTCGTATATTGTACCTTGCCATTTTAATACACATAACTTTTTATTACGTTTTCATTTCTTTTATAGATTTTTACTGCCTCCATAAAAAGATAGGGCACTCTAGCATACAATTCTGATAAAAAATAATTCATAATGCTTCATAGCAAATGACAAAAAAATCAAAATCTGGGGACTACTTAATTACTATAGATGAATTTTATAATTACTTTATTAAGAAAAGAGTTATACTTAATAGCATTTTACAATTCTAGCCACCAGTTCAACATGTGGGTTCAAATCCCTTTTTGGGCATGAATGTTTGTAGTGTTTCAGAATCGACTTTAAACTGAAGACTTCAGTCTAATTAGCCACCATTTGGAAAAAAATACCTTTGAGTAACAGTTAAACTCAAACTACATTCTGCGATATATGCTTTTAATTTAATATATTTTTTATATATTTTTTATTAATGGTCTTAGGGTTAAATTTTTATAAAGATTAAAGTTATGTATCTTTATAGAAATCATAATACTACTAGGAATATCTCAAGTATTAAAAAAGTTTTACTAACAGATTTTCTTCAGTATGGTAAATACAATATTTTATGTCCTTTATTATGCCTGTAAATGTGGGAAAAAAAAAAAAAAAAAAAACTGAATCTTTCTAGTTCTAGTGAGTTACTGATGAGATTTGTGAGGATTTTGCAAACCAATTGCGAAATTAGAAACTTAGTAATTATTAAATTGTATATTTTTAAATATGGGTAAACGTAGTCTAAAATATTTGCAGTTTTGACTCAATTTAGTTATATAGAGGACCTATAATTTCTAAAATAAATAAATGAGTAATTAAAAAAATAGTGCATTTATACAAAAGTAATTCAAGCACTAAATGTAGTGATTACTTTTATTAAGTTACAGACTTATATTTTAAATTTTCAAAAAGTTGCTTTAACAATTTAAAAAATTAGATTGAAAAACAATGTTTAAAATAAATTTAACAATGAAGACTTTGATTAAATTGTGAATGTTATTGATGCATTAAATGTTTTAAATGCAATATCAATTTCTTATGGTAATATTTAAAATTGAAAAAAAAGTTAAAAGGTCGAATTGGCAATGTTGTATGTACTTATGTATCATTTTTAAGTTGCCAAAAATTAGAAATTTTTTTATAAAACTTGAGTGTAGATTAAGTGCAGTTATTTAACAAAATAAAAATTCTTATATACACATTATTATGTTACTTAGCTTATCTTTAATATGTAATATATACTTAATTTATAATTTAAAATGAAATATATTAAATAAACCAAGCTCCAAATGTCGCTTTTAGTATAATTTCATAATGATATTCCTCCCGTGTACTTATTAACAACATTCTTTGTGCTTAATTTAATATTCTAATGGTTTCTAAAAGAAACCAACATTATCCATCAAATTAAAAAATTCAAATTTACCAATTATTATGTCTAATTAGTCTATTTTTTTTTTTTTAACATTTTGTATATTACCATTATTTAACTTATTCTTAATTTTTTAAATTATTAATTTGTTAAGCATTTATTTATGTATTTAACAAATTAAGAATAGCATCTGAAGTATATAATAAATGTTTATCACTTTATCTATTTGAATCAATTATTCAAATAACTTTTAAGAAAAAAATTTGAAGTTATATTTTTAATTTTGGTTAACTGATACAATATATAAGGAAGTTTCTATCAGTTATTTTGTTTGTATTTAATGATCTAACAATTCCAACTCTTCTGAAATCTTCTGAATTTTTATTGGTGGATAAACCAAAAGAGTGTTTTTTTTTTTTTTTGCACATAATTATTAGCTTACAAAAATTGATAATTAACTGGACAGCCATTTTTACTGATGACACTGAAAATTCTGTTGTTTATGTTTTAAGCGTGTAGCGTTGACGCTTAAAGGGTTAAATTAAGACTCCGATGAAGAGGTGAGTTCGTCAAGCACGCTTAAAGGGTTAAGAAATCTTTTTGAGTGGATTTATCTATTATTATATACAGATTGAATAAATTGTATACAGATGAACATTCAAATTATTTACATATGTTTAGTGAAGTAGAAATCCCCAAGCATTTTTTAATTATATTAGTTTTAGATAAAGAACAGATTGGCTTGTAGAACATATAAACATTTTTGGTGAATAAACACTATATTTGTTGCTGTTGTGCTATGAGTACTAATATTTCCATGATATGTATGGCAATCCTCATGAGAGATAAAGAGGCAAAAGCTTCTTTCTTTCAAAACACTTGTGTGTAAAACTATTCATTTCACAAAGTAAATGCTTAAGAGAATGCTCCACTAGAGAGAGAGAGAGAGTTAGAAGTTCCACTTACTGCAACTGCTGCTTAAAAATTTCTCAGTGAAATACTTATTGCCATTCTATTAGTCATATCAATGTAAAATTAATATGTCTAACATAAATAAAAAAATTCTTTTGTTCATTCAAAAGTTCAGTTTGTAAACAAAAATGTCAGGAAATATGAGAGCTAGTCATGAGGGGCATTTTAAATGAAAGAAAGAAAAAATAAAAATCTTATCTTCTTTCAGTCTATTAAATGTCTTTGAAACTCATGATGTCATTGTTAATTTATACTTTACCCATTTATAATTAGAACTTGTTTTTTAAGATACAATGATTTTAATAGAAACATTAAATAAATCATAGATTCTGCTTCAACAATGTAAGTAGCAGACATTTTAAGAAAGCAGATCTTAAGACTTTAAAGGATATTTTATAAATTTCATTTCCATCATATTTGTCTTATGAATAACATAGAATTTGTGGTTGCTTAAAGAATTTTACATTTTTTCTTGCAGAGATCCTGGATGATTAGTTATTTTATAAGTTATTTTATTCCAAAAAAGTTTACAATACAGTTTCTACAACTTTCTTGCTACTGTCATTACTTCATTTAAACTTTTGTCAGTCTGATAGATTCATACTATGATATTACAACTGAAGAACCCTTAGATATACTAGAATTATTTTCTCCCATACTTCCATGGGAATATAAAATGTAAATTTATATTTTTGTGGTATATCATTTACACACTTGCTCACTTAACAATTAATTTAATGCATATATAAACTTTTTCATTTTCTTCTATTTATAAATTTTTTTTTTTTTTTTTTTAAAATAAATACAAGTATTTTTATTAGCATAAAAATTACAATTATTTTTAATTGGCTCAAATGTGGATTTTATTTATTGTTAAAAATCATATAACAATAGTTAGTGTATTATTGCTAGTTTAACACTTGGCTTTAAAATTTTTGTTAAATTACTATTTGCACATATTTTAAGTGTTAAAAGTGCTCTTATATCCATACATTATTAAAACTGTATTTAACAAATAACGACCATCATGAAATTAAAATTTAGCATGAAAAGATTTCTTTTTAAAGATTTTTTTGTACTTAATTGAAATTTAGAAATGAATTATACACAAAATTTTTCTTATTTTATAGATGTGCCTGTTACTTTTTTACATAAATCCTAATGCTGGTGCTGAAGATTTATATTTAGTTTTGGTTAGTGTAAGAGATGAAGTGTATAATCGACCAACTAAACATGCAGAATTTTGGGAAACTGATCTTGATGTAATAGGTGGTAAGTATGCAAATTTTTATTTTTGAAGTTTATAAATTTAATCCTTCAGAAAAGTGTTTTACATATTTATCTCCAAATTAAATGCCAATAGTATGATTAAAAATTGGTTAGGAATTAATATTTTTTGTATATTTTAATGAACTAAAAACAAGTTTTTCAATTAATCAACAAGTTTATTTCATCAAAAGTATTGATTTTATTTTTTTCTCTGCATAAATCATTTAGATTGTTTTATTAAATTATTTTATAAATTGTTTCTTTATTTAATTATTTGCATTTAATATTAAAAATAGGAAATAACTAATTTAAATTTTTATTCCTTAGATCCTAATTTTCTTTTTGGTATCTTTTCCTTAGCCTAATTCAAAATGATTACTCCTCAAATATGGTTACTTTTTATGAGAAGAAGCCCAGATTTTTGTTTGGAAAAAATATATGATGTATCTTTCAAAATTATTTTATAATTATTTAATTATGTGCTAAGTTAATGATATTTGCATTTAATGAAATATTTGGCTTTTGCTAATTTTAATATATCTAACAAAAAAAATTAATAATTAAAATAATTTATATATTTTAATAATTAAAATTTAAAATAGAAGTCAATGTATTATTAAATGTATATTATTATGAAATTATCAGTCAGTGTTAGAAGTTATGGGAAATATTTTTAAACTACATCAGAGCATGTTAATATTCACTTAAAGGGTAATTAAAATTTAATTGCAAACACATAGAATTTGAAAGACACAAATTATATTTCTAATTTTGATTGTAAATTCAATCATGGCTTAATAAATGGCTCTACAAATCTCTTTTCCTTTTTAAAGAATAAATTTAATTTTAATATCACTATATCAAATATCAGAAATAACTACAAAATGAATTTGTTTATTCAATTCATTAATATTAAAAATATCTTTGTTTAAGAATAATATTCTCTGTAACATTCTTTAACTGATGTGTGTGTACAAAATTATTATTCTGAAAAGGATTTCAAAAATTCATTTTAGATTATTATATATCTTTTTACTGATTGCTTGATAAGTAATTTTCCTGTATCATAATCTATATTTCTTAATTTATTTTGTTTTGAAAGTGTTAATTTTTAAGTGACTTAATGGAAATTCAGCTGTAATATATCCATATAACAGGACGTGATATGGAACCAGGAAAAGAAGGTGGCACTTGGTTAGCCTTGAATAAATATGGAAAGATTGCAGCCTTATTAAATATTCTACAACCAGATGAAGAAATGTTGCCAAATAAGAAGGGACGAGGTGAGAAATATCTGAGAAAATATGTAATTTTTATTTATTGATTTAAGAAAATATCCTTTGATACAAGTTAGGATTCAAAATAAGGTGGTTTATTTTTGCTTAAAGGTAATTGTTTTGCTTAATTTTCAGAATTTATTATCAATTCTTTAAGAATGCAATCAAATTTAAAGCTTGCTTAACTTTTATATATACTTTTGTAAATATGATTGGAAGAACAGATAGTGTGATTGAAAAATTTGAGCAATATTTATTCCCCACAGTTGTGATAAAATATTACAGGTATTGTGGTTGCTTAAGTTTTCTTTCCATATAGTATCAAAAATATTTTAGTTTTTATGAACAAACTGGGAATTTTTACTTAAAATATTTTTTTCAATTACAATCATGCTGCTTGCAATTTATCAAAATTGTTTGATTAATCATATGACATTAACATCACCTTAGATAAGTTATTAGAGTTTCTGTTCTGGATATATATATTGAATAATTCTTGGAAATATTAAAATAAAAAATATAATGTTAGATTCAAATCCAATAATGCTTTTATCCCCCTTTCTAAATAGTTATTTAGTTTTAACTAGTCTCATTTCTTTCTTTCTTTCTTTTTTTTGTGCAATGAAATTTTTATTATAGATGATCCTAATGTGCCTCTCCCCCAATTTTTTTATTTTTATAAATTTTAAAATATTTGAAAATTATTTTCCTGTTTATAAAAATGTTTTGAGAAAATATTTTATCAAGAATATTTGTAAAATAAAAAAAAATTAATTTATGAAGTATTTTTCTTTTTGTTACTAATAATTCTCCGATTAAAATGTTTATACAGTTGTGTTTTTTAAATAAAATTCTTTCACTGTAATTCTTAATTTTTATATATATTCACAATATGAAAATAATTTAACTTAAATATGCTATTTTTTTTCAGGATTTTTAGCGGCTGATTATGTAACTGGAAATAAAGATTATTTCAATTATTTAAAGGATTTGAGTTTAGAAGGGGAAAATTATAATGAATTCTGTCTTGTTACTATGGATTTTAGGTTACTTTGATTAATACTTTTTTAAACAGTTTAAATTTCATAAGTATAACAAAAGATTGAAACACATTGAAATAAATTTTATTTTTCAGTTCTTTCAAAGAACCAAAAATTGCTTGTTATAATAATCATGTTCCTGGTGTACCACCTATTATAATTCAACCTGGTATGTAATCATTATCTCTGCTTAGCACTAATATATTTATACCTATATTAGCAATAATATTATGTTCCATTTTTTAATAGCTATTTTCAGTTTCTTTGTTAAACATTTATTATTTAAATATATCTTAAAAAATTAAAAAAGCAATTTTTGAAATTTTCAAACCGTTACATAATGTAAATATTACACTATCAATATTTTCTTTTCTGATAAAATAAATTTATTTTAAAAGCAAACAAAAACCTGCTTGTTCTTAGCAGCTTATTTTTTTTAAAATAGTAAAAATATTAAAAACTAGTTTGGGAAAAACAGCAAATTTGTTTTTAAACAAGCACCAAGAGGGAAGTTTCATAAAAGAATTCTTTTTTAATTTAATAAAATAGATGACATTAGTTGTGACGTCATATTGTTTCCAAACATTTGCTGTTAAGCGTCATTTATCATTGAAACTGCCATAGACTTAGGTGATAGATTTTTAAATTGTTATTTTTGAAATTGATATTCATTATTTAAGGATAACGTGTTTGTTAAAACTTTTAACCTTTTGTTTGCTTAACCTTTGATTCTCGCCAATTGTAGTCACAGTTAATCACCAAGCTGGGCTTATTTCCAATCGTATTCTGGTTGCAACAGAACAATTTATTGTTCTGTGCCAACAAAAATCACCAATAAAATCGATAGCTAAACAAAAATCTCCAAGTTTGTCAAGAAGGCACTCTTAAATACAATATTAAACAAATGTTTACATTGTATTTGTTTGGAAACAGTTGTAAATATGACGTCACACTAATGTCATCAATTATCATGAAAAATTTATCGTTTGTTTATTAGTTTTATTTTCTATCACCAGATTTTCTTTATCCAATCAATAGAAAAATAAAAGTCCCAATTGCCTCATTTACTTATTTAAAGAAAAAAAAAACTATTTTAGCATAACAATAAATGACCTTGAATGTAAAAATTTATATCCTAATTTCATCTGGTTCTTAAACAAAATATATTTTTAATATCTTATTAAATATTTTAAGTATGTAAAACTATATGAAATGAACTACAAATTTGATTATTCATAAGTTTTTTATCATAAAAATATTGGCATATCTAAAATATTTTATGATATATAAATATTTTATATTTACATAATATACTGAAGATTATTTTATTCTTTTGATTATTCCTCAAGTGTCTTTGTTTGCAGTTGGGATAGGGTTATTTTAACTATTGAGAATGTCAGCTTTCTTTGAGACATTAATTTGCTCGCACTTATATGAGTTTGTATAGAGGAAGTTACCATTTGATCTCTAATTATTAATTGTCTGGGAAAAGTAAAGAATTTGGTCGTCATTGCTGTGGCCTCTGCGAAAACCATATTGCTTGCAAGGAAAAAGATCGCCAAGAAAGAAATGCAGACAAATTAGAGCCATTTTCTCTATTATCTTACTAGCTGTACAAGTAAGAGCTATTGGTCTAAAATCTTTTGAGACTTCAGGTTGGAAACTTTTTGATTCAGCTGAACTGGATAAAAGAGATCATGCATAACAGAAAAACTGTAACATTGCCAGAATGGCTATCAAGTTACATATGCAGCTACATTTAAAACTTGTGTTAAGAAGAAAATAGAAACTGCTAATATAATTGATCTATTTTATTATGGAATACAAATAAATAAATTACTTAAACCTATATAGATGAAAGAAGTGATAAAAACTACTTATTACAGAATTATTTCCTTTTGTTTGTCAATAAGAACAGTTGATACTTTAGTGAAACAAAATACATTGAAATTTAAGATTCACAAATTTAATTCAAAGATTTAGAAATATCATTCTGATTAATCACTTCCTTCATATTTTTGCTGCATGAATGTCATTGTAAATTTGCAAGTTAAATTAAAATTTATATTCATGTAATCATTATACATTTAATAGATGTTGGGTCATAATACATTTAATAGATTTGAAATTTTAATGAATTATTTAAAATGTACAATTAATCTTTTGAAAAAACACTGAGATGAAAATGAGTCCTGAAAAATTATGTAATTAAGTATGTTTTCCCCTAAATTCTGATTCTGAATTTGATTATTTTTTCTCTAATTGAAACATTTATCATTCAGAAAAGGAATGTATAACTAAGTATTTTGAAATTATTTTGAATTTTTATCTTATCTTTAAAACTAACAATATTACTGTTCTATTCTTCTATTTCAGTTAAATCAAATATAAAATTTTTATACATAATCACATAAAATCTTTTATTTCTGGAAAGCATTTATTTATTATGTAAGTTTTTGCATCTTAATTCAATAGTTTTTCTATTAATTTTTTCCCACTCAGGTGGACAATCCAAAAATCACACATATCAAATTAAAAATTATTGAAATGGTTCTATTTTATTGATATCTATGTTCTATTAAAAATAATTTTAGATATTTAATGTGGTAATAAATGAAAATTATTTACTTATAAATGATTTTTAGGTAAGAAAATTAAACATTTTGTCCGAAATAAAGAAAATGTATTTAGAAATTAATGTTTTTAAATCATTATTTTAGTGCTATTGATGAATTTAAGGAAAAACACATATGTAGAAATAAATTGAATTACTAAAATATATCTAGTGAAATATTTATCTGGTAAATTAACAATTATAAAATTGATTTTAAATTCTTTAGAAACAAGATACGTTTAAAATAAAAATCTATCAAAGGTACTAAAAATGGGCAAAGTTATTGCTGCAATGTTTTTTAATAACATTTTTTACTAATAAAGCATGGTTTCCTTTTCTTGGATAGGTAAACAATAAAAACAATTGAGTAATTGATAATCCTTATATACTTCATAAAACTTCCTTACAATGTCTAGTTCTTCATATCAGGTGCTCAAATTGTGACCTCATTTATTCCAATTTTAGATTGAACATTAAATATTGATATTTAATAAATTTTTTGTAAAACTTTGAATTTACTTCATATCTTTAACAAATATAACATAATGGTGCTAACAAAAATTTGTTTAATTGAAAAATATGTTGATAAAGTATCAAAGAAAATATAGATAGCACATACCATTAGAATCATAAAAAAATGCACATTTACTGAATTTTTTATCTAAACGTTTTTTGTACTTCTTAAAATTTTTTAAATGTACTTAATTCATTTTAAATATACTCACAAATTATTTCTAATTAAGTTAATAGATTAAAATAATAAAAATATTTGGTTTTTTTATATCGTAAGAAAGATTTTCTATAATAAATATTTTGTCCCAATTTTCTTCTCTGGCAGGAATCCATGTCTTTGGTAACAGCATCAATCCTTTAGAAGTTTTTTGGCCCAAAGCAATAGAAGCTAAAGCAAAATTTTCTGCTGTAATTAAAGGAAAAACATCAGTTGCTTTGAAGGAAATTTTAGTTGAGGAATTACTCGAAATGCTTTTTGATAACACCCAGTAAGAAAATTAAATTTATTTTTAATGTAATTTTCTATGTAAGGAAGTATTCTAAAATGGATTCATCTATAATAGAAAATATTTGTATTGATTTGATTATTATAACATAAATTTAAGTTTATTTCATCTGATCACAAAAAATTTAGTATCAAGAATAGAATCGAAAAAAATCACTTTAGGTTGGTTTTATTTTGAAAAATTAGCAAAATTCTCAAACTTAGGCTATCACCATATTCTCTTAAATTAAATATAAGAGCACAGCAAAAAAATTATATTCTTCTCACCATAATGTATACTATTTCCTCAACACAATGTTTCTGGAATAATTTTCATATATAATCCAAGAAAAAATGATAAGAATATATGATTTTTCCAAGAAAATATGTCAGTATTAATGAAAAATGTGTTTTCACTGCTATTTTTATTTATCTTGCATTAATCTCCAGTTTATGGAGATTAATTTTTATTTTGTCCCTAAACATAGTTATCATAGTGTAAGAAAAAGTAGTTAAATCTTTTACTCACGCATTATGCTTTTGTTACTCTATCATTATTAAATACTGCAGTTTTAAGTAATTTTAAATTTGCCATAAAACCAGCCCACCTATTTCCCCAACCAACCAGATTTTCTGTGGTTTAAAACCCAAATATTCAGCTCTGCCTCAAGTTTAGGCCATTGCGATATTCCCTTTTGCAGGTTATGTTTACTTTGAGTTGCTTTTTCAGAACCTCTTCCTGATTCTGCCAAGTTATTACACTGCTGGCCACTGTAAATGCAATAACCTGAAGGAAGCATGCAAATAACATGAAATTTACAACATGCATTATTGAAGGTGAGATATGCAAATCTGCCAACTTTTATTCACCATGGCTAAATTCTACGCAAGATTGCTAGGCTTTACACTTTTACTGATAGCATGGAATATTTTACAAGTTTTGTTCTTCTAGGCAAAGTTGAAAAGAAAACATTTTTTTTTAAAGTTTTATCAAATTATGGCAATTTTTTCCCCTTAACCATAGTTAGGAACGAAACTTAGCACCCTTATTCAACCCATCTGTGGGAGAGAAATAACTTCCTAGTCTCTGTGGTCTTGGAGGCACTGAGCGGTCAGAGAATGTATATTCCGACCTCATTTCCTATTGGAGAGAGGAAGGGCCCTAGCTTAAGAAACCATAGATGGGAACATAAAATGATAGAGACAGACTGGAAATCAAAACATTGATTCTCTGTGGTTGCAAATTGATGATAATTAAGAGTGTAGATAGAAGTGACAAATATAATAGAATATCTAAGTTTATGTTATTTTTATTAGTGATATGGTTCTTAACCTATGGGTACAGCGGTTCTTAACCTATGGGTCGCGACCCAAAATTGGGTCGCGAAGCATATTTCTTGGGTCACGCTGAGTCGAACCAAAAGAGTTAGTAATACACCAAATAATAAGTAATACCAACACCCCCTAGAAGAGTTATTCCTAATACAAGTTATTCCCTAATACAATATTTCGGTTTTACCTCTCTTGGTGAATGGCCGCGAAGAGCGGTATTGTAAAATTGTAATCACCCTAATACTGGCAAAATGGGAATATAAGGAAGCATTTTTAGAATTAGGTTTTACTTGCATTTATGATGGAAGAGTGAGCAAGCCGCAATGCGTGTTGTGCAGTGAAATATTTAGTAATGAATCGATGAAACCAAACAAACTTAAAAGACATTTTGATGCAAAACATAAAAATTTTTCCTTTGAGGGAAAAGATCATACTTTTTTCGAAAGAAAAGAAGCCCATTTAAAAAGACAGCATTTGGATGCACCAAATAGTAATGATTTTATAAATTCTGCCAAACAAGCTACACTTGTTTCTTTTTATGTGGCTTGGCATATTGCAAGACAAAAAAACCCCCATAATATTGCTGAAAAACTTATAAAACCTGCTGCCATTGACATGGCACGTATCATGTGCGGAGATGAAAGTTTAAAGAAATTACAAAAGACCATTATCAAATGATCCAATTCGCTTACGAATTAATGATATGTCATTTGATATTAAGAATCAACTTATTTCTGCTATAAAAATTGCTGGCTTATTTAGTATTCAACTGTATGAAACGACAGATGTAAGTAAAGATGCTCAACTCATGGTTTACATGCGGTATCCAGGTTTAAGAGATATACAGGAAGATATTTTGTTTTACAAACCAATGTCAACAAAAACTAGAGGTGAAGATATTTTTCTTATGATCGATTCGTTTTTTAAAGAAGAAGGATTAAATTGGAATCAGTGTTTCAGTATTTGCACCGACGGTGCAGCTGCCATGACAGCATCTCAAAAGGGATTTTCGACAAGAGCAAAACAAATGAATCCACAAATTATATGGATTCATTGTTTGTTACATAGACAAAATCTTGCTTCAAAAAAATTATCACCCGAATTATTTATCGTTTTGGATGAAATTGTTGCTGTAGTCAATTTTATCAAATCAAGAGCTCTTAACTGTAGAATTTTCCGCTAACTGTGTTTCGAATTTGGTGCAGAATACGAACATTTATTATATTATTCTGAAGTTAGTTGGCTGTCCAGGGGCAAAGTTGTTCAAAGAGTATTATCATTGCTGGCAGAAGTCGAATTTTTTTTTAGAGAAAAGAAACACCCATTAGCATCGAAATTCTCTGAGTTGAAGTGGATTACTCAAGTTGCTTATTTGTTGGATATTTTATTTGAAATAAATAATCTAAATATGTCTATGCAAGGACGTAAACATACTATTATTGAATTAACTGAAAAAATTACATGTTTTAAAAATAAACTTAAATTATGAAGAAATAAGGTTGAAATAAAGAAACTTGCTTCATTCTCAACTCTTAATTTACTTGTTGAAGACAATAATATTGATATCACAGGTTTTGAAATACAGAATATTATTAATCATTTAGAGAAACTAATAGCAGATTTTGATCGATATTTCCCTGCAGACGATATTTTCAAATATAATTGGGTTCAAATGCCATTTAATTTTGATGTAAGTGATTTGCATGAGGAATTTGTTAATATTAATCAATTTCAAGAACAATTAATAGAAATACAAAGTGACCAAGCATTTCAATACAATTTCTACAAAAACACTCAATCTTTATGTGCTTTCTGGTTAAAATTAAAAACCAAAAAGCCAATAATTGTTAAAGAAGCCCTAAAAGTATTGTTGCTTCTTTCAACAACATATATGTGTGAGGCTGGTTTTTTGGCTCTGTGTGTAATCAAAAGCAATTACCGGAACAAGTTAAATCCTGATATAGATATAAGGTGCTCCTTGACAAGCATTCAACTGAGGTTTGAAGATCTTTCAAAATGTATTCAAGCACAAGGTTCTCATTAAAACTGTATGACTTGCATTTAAAATTTAAAAGACTTAACATATGTATTGATATTTCTTTTTTTTTAGGAATAAATTAAAATGTCAATTATCTTCAAAAAGTTATAAATATATTTTAATTTGGTCAATAAAAATTATTAAAAACACTTGATTATTAATTAAATTTTCCTTGGATCGAAAAGTACTTTTGTTTATCTTTATTATTATAAAAATAAATAAAAAATTTGTAAGTTAAAAAAATCATCATCGTAGGATTGAAGATTTTTTAAAAATACGCTCTAAAATAAAGCAATGACAAAATTTTGACTTTTTTTTGGGTTGCAACATGAACATATTTCTCAAATTTGTGTCGCGGCTTAAAAAGGTTAAGAACCACTGTCCTATAACAATGTAGAGTGTGAAAGAGTTTTTAGTTTAGAAAAAAAGAATAGAAATGAATTTAGAAATTCACTATCTAATTATAATTTAGAAAATGTGCTTATTGTGAAATCTCTCTTAAATGATGGATTTTGTTATGAGTAAGAGTTTGTTAGAAAAAGCTAAAAAGAGACTGTTACTGTATTGAACTCTTCCAGTGTTTAAAATATTAATGAAATTTATTTAATCAAGAAAATTTTATAGTTTTTTAAAGCGTTTAACCAAGAATTTTAATTTCATTAATTGTTGATGTGTTTCTAATTATTAACTTTATTTGATTAAAAAGCAAATATAATTGTATAAGGTAATTTTGTCCAGATAACTTATTTTTATGATAAAATGATTAAAATTAATATTTCAAAAGATTGCAATTTAATTTCTCTGTGTTATGCAAAATATTTCCTTGAATAAGGAAATATATTTTTTGTATTATTATATTAAAAAGTAAATTATTTTTAATATTCAGAAGGCCAAATGGTTGTATATTATGAATACATTCTTGACTCTATGAATTTAATACAACTGAAGATAAAATTCTAATTATTAAATCTTTAGTTGAATTAAATTCTTAGAATCTATGTTTTAATAAATCAGTAATTTATTTTTAATTAAATAAATTAAGTATATATATATATATATATATATATATATATATATATATATATATATATATATGATGTGTAATTTTGACTCTCAAAAAGTTTTACTGAAGCACATTTCCAAAAGTTGGCAAGTTTAGATATGCAAATGATTTGAATTTCAGTGCAGACACACATCACACGCACCTATGGTGTCACTTTAAAGTGCTATTTAAGGTTTGGAAATATTGACATTTTTAAATTTGGCAAAATTTATAGTTTTTTTTTTAAATCAATTATGCCTTGTAGAAAACTGCAATCATTTTTTTGATAAAGTATCCCAGTTTGACAGAGGAAGGATCATGGCCTACCAAGATTGAGGATTATCTTTCAGGTAACTCAATAATCGTGTTGAATGAAACCAAACAACTGTTATGCGAATATATGATTGTTGGATGCAGGAGGGTATGACAGAACGATATATTCAATCGCCTCCACCTCATTGCACCACTTCACGTGATGACAGGCAAATTGGGCACATGGCAGTGACGTATCTGTCAGCCACATGACAAACCATAGCACAGCACATACAGTCTGTAACACATCATCCAGTGCCTGTGTGTACCATTCAATGGTGTTTACAGCAGAGTTGTCTGTCCGCAAGATGTTCATTGCCTCATCTACCCTTGATGCAGAACCACAGATGTCTCCACCACCAATGGTGCAATGAAAGAAGGATGTAGAATGGAATGA
This sequence comes from Latrodectus geometricus, assembly GCA_026290005.1. Lineage (NCBI taxonomy): Eukaryota > Metazoa > Arthropoda > Arachnida > Araneae > Theridiidae > Latrodectus > Latrodectus geometricus. Next base: position 19,573 of record JAPDSC010067959.1, read on the forward strand.
AATTTTCTTTAATGATGAGTCATGTTTCTGTCTGCAATACCACAATAGTTGCATTCGAATGTGGAAACACCTTGGAAAGAGGATGCTGAACTCCTGCGTTATGCAGCACCACACTGCTTCTGCAATGGGTATTATGGTATGGGGAGGAATTGGATATCACTCTTGTACTCCTCTTGTATGCTTTGCTGGTACTTTAAACAGCTGGTACTACATCTCTGAGGTGTTGGAGCCAATTGTCTTTACTTAACTTTAGGGCTTGCCCATAGCCATATTTCAACAGGATAATGCGCGATCACATGTGACACACATTGTCCAAGGGTTCTTAATCAACCACCAGATTGAATTCTTCCGTGACCGACTCATTCTCTGGATTTTTCGCTGATAGAAAATATGTGGTTCATAGTTACTCAACGATTGACCCAGATTATATCTCCAGCTGCTGCACCAGATCAACTTTTGTAATGTACTAAAACTGTTTAGTCTGCTGTATTCCAAGAACACATCCAAAATCTCTTTGAGTGAATTCCAAGGCATGTGCCAGCGGTGATCTCCAACAATGGCTATATTCTGGCTACTGATTTTGGCAGGAACCCCACTTTACAGAAGTCTATAAATTAAATCATTTGGTACTTAGTTAACATGTTATCGACAAAATAAACTTTGTTTTGATATCTTTTGCCTTTCTTGGTGTTGCAATTCAGGTGACCATCAGTGTATTTTCTCAATTGGGGTAGCTCAAAATACCTCCTTTTAGCAATTTTTTTTATGTTATTTTGCAATCACATGTAGGTTATGTGATAATTTTTAGCAATACTGACATTGTTTATGAGCCATAAGTTGCTACCACTGTTAAGAAATACATTGGTAAAAAAATGAATCATAGATGAGTTCACTTAAACTTTCCTAGTTTTAATGAACTTAAAAATTGTTTACTAAAGCTATAGGAAAGTTTAAATGAACTTATCAGTGATCTTTTCGCTGAACTCTGTGTAACTTGTGGAGCGTGGTTACACTCTCCACAATGTATTGATGTGTAAGACACAGTATCAGTGTGTGTGCATAGTAAAACACATAATTTTTTAGATCTGTTAATATATATATTAGGTTGGAGAAAAAGAAATCCATTATTTTTACGTGAACTTTATGTAACTTCTTTTGGATTCACTTTGTAAAAAGGTTTAAAACAGCTTTCATGTAGATTTTTAGGTCTTGCACGTTACGACTGCTGACATGCGGTTAACTTCGATCATTTTTGATATTTTACATACATTTTCGACGATGCTGTATCCACATGCGAGATGCATCTCTAACATCAAAAATACTGGAACGGAATCGACGAAACAAAAATTGTACGTAACTGGTTGTTACAGTCTTATATAGGACGATAAACAGTTTTCACAATTTTCGCCACCCGGCTATCTTTTTCGCCGTTACAAGAGAAAAACGAAAATGTATCGAATTTTCTGTTTGTTGTCTTCCATTTTTAAAACCGTGTACTCATAACTGAGTTAATCAAACAAAAAAACCACTAGAGGATATTTTAATGTCAAATGTCACCTTTCCAACGAGCATAAATCTGAAATTGTTTGATAGATACCTCACAAGATGTCGATCACTACAGACGTCTACCGAAAAAAATAATGGATTACTTTTTCCCCTACCTAATATATATATATATGCCGGCAAATAGAGTGTAGTAGCTTTCTATTAAAAAATAATTCTTTCCATTAAAATTCTTTTTAAAAGATATGGTAATTTTTTTTATTCTTCTGTTCATAGGACATAAATCTGTATAGATAAGTTAGTACTAAATTATATTTTTTCATGATTTTATTGTAGTTACACTCTTGATGATTGTATGAGAAAACAAGGAAGAAGCAAAACTACTGATTTCTTAGAGAAATTGAATTCCATATTTGTTTCTATTCCTGAGGCAAACTATGGCAGTAGGTGAGTGGTTTCATTGTAGCCCTTTATTTTAAAAGTAAAATATAAATTGCTTCTGAACTAATTTTCAAAGTAAATTATTAAAGTGAGAAAATTGACACAGTTAATTATCACAGTGAGAAAATTTTGAGTTTTTTAACGTTTTCAAGTTAGTTAGAAATGTTTAATTTAACTGCTTTATAAAGTGAAAAACAATAATTTTTGCATATTCCTACGACAAGCATTTGTTCTTATGAAACATTATTTTAATTTAATTTATGTACTCTCTAACTATTGATCTATTATATCTGATATCTGTTATTTATTTATAACAGAAGAAATATTTTCCTTACATTGGTGCTTGATAGTACAAAATAGACATCAAATTGTGTGAATTAAGTGATTTTTTAAAATACTTTATTGAGATATTGTATTAACCTTGGACTTGTGTTTAATTTTAGTATTGGTACATCATTGCTTATTATTTTCAATTGTTAACAATAATGAATCTATATTACATAATAACTGCTCATAGTAAGAAAGCATTTTTTCAGCTAACTCCATTAAGTACTTATATAAATTTAGTTGAATTGTATGAAGTAGAATAACTAATTTTCATATGTGCTTTTTGTATAATTGGGGAAAATCGTTAACTATCTTCGGCTTTATATTATGATAATCATAAAGCAGCAATTTCAGAAGTGAAAGTTAAATTTACTTGTATGTTATGATCTTTTTTTATATTTGAATTAGCTGTCTGAGGAGGAAATGTTATTATAAATTTTTGAAAAAACAATTTTTGAATACCTTAATTCGTGTGAATTCTTTAAAGAATTATCAAAAAATGTAGTTTTTTTTATGTATATGGGAAAAAAAAATTTCAAAAGTCAAAATTGCAACACATTTACCATATATTTAAAGAAAGAAATTAAATGTAATGGAGAAATTAAAATATAACTAAAACCTATATACATTTGTCAGTTTTTTTGACTAATGTAACTTGTATTATTTTCTTTGTCATTAGCATGGTTTTTGGTGAATTTGCTTTTTTGTTTTTCTAATATTGTATGATATACTTTTAGGTGTCATACAATAATCACGATTGATGGTATTGGAAATGTGGATTATTATGAACGCAATAGGCCTGAAACTTTATCTCCAGATGTAGATGATCAATGGAGTTTAAATTATCATCATTTCAAGCTGTATATTTAATTTTTTGTTATATTTATCTTATTTTTGACTTGAACTATTTTATTTGTGTTGATATTTTTATGGTGACTATTTTTATACAAATAAAACCGTAATTTTTTGTTAATTTATGAAGTTTATATAATTTCTTTCTAACCATTTGAAAATAATTTAAACACCATGTGAATTGCATTGGTTGAAGCATTTGACAATCAGTGACTTCTTGATAAAATGGTAGCAGGTTATGCATTTTATAAATTATTTATTGAATAAATAAGGCTAATTTATTTTGTTTATAATATTTGGTTATAAATATGAATAGTAAAAGATGAGTGTCATTTCTAATTTATTTTCATATATTTTAAAAGTAAATATGTTTGGTTTTTATTTTCTTAATTTCCTTTCTTAAATAGGACTATGCAATATTTTTCTAAAAGTTTTGTTTTATAAATCACAAAAATCTTTTACTAGGATTGATCCATCCATGGTAGATCATTTAAAATTCGATGAAATTTAATAATAAGTTAAAAAATAAGTTAAAATAAAGTTCAATTTTATGTATGAAAAAGAATTTTAAATGATTGATTTTCATCAATTTTTCAAATGTTTGAGGGGGAAAATTGTTTAGTGTTTGTTTGACGAAAAGTGTTTATCAGGCAGTCAAATTAATGTGACTAGACTGTAAAATTCTTTCCTTAGATTTGTTAACACTTTTAACATTTAAATATGCTTACAAAATAAAAAATTTCTATTTTTTTTCTAACATGAAATTTTGATGAAAAGAGAACTATTTTTCTTATGAGTATTTCCAATTTTAGAAAAGTAAAATCGTTCATTGTATATAAAAATTTTTTAAGACAGAAATGTTAATTTTTACAGATTTATAAATTTAAGATAATTTCATTCATTAGATTAATATATATGTTTCTTCAAATGTATTTTCAAGATAAAATATGACTTTTTTTCTCACAAATTTTTTTGCTTATTTTTATATTTTTGCTCTATTAAGAAATTTATTTCCCTTGTTAAATACTCAGATTTATATTATGAATATTGTGTATTAGCCATTTGACTTTTATAATATTTAACTAAATTATTTATGCCTAATTCAATTACCATGGTAGCTATATTCAGAAGATAAAATTTCAATATTCTATTTCACAACTGGCCGATATTTGTTATGTTATTTAATAAAATCAAGATTAGCTATCTTACTAATTTATAAAAGCAAACTGTTACAAATTAAAAAAAAATGTATTTTAAAAAAATAATTACTAAATTTTATGCTCAAATACTAATAAAAAATTAATTTACTTTGAATATTAGAAACATTCTTGGCATTATTTGCAAAACAAATGTGTGTATGAATTGGTTGATTTATTTCTGATGTACTCAAAGTTACCACAGTGTGACTAATTTAATATAAAAAATTAAATTAATTAAAATGAAACAAAAAATTTGTGTAATAAGCACACTGAGAAAGAAAAGCCTCATAAAATTAACTCATTCAATTGCTTCAGATTCAACTAAATATTCTATTAATATAATGGCAACCAGCAATCTTTTATATGTAGGCTGCAACTTAAATTTAAAATTGGAAAAATTTACTTGCATTGATAAGGAATTTATATATGTACTGGGTGAACCAAAAGTTCGTTAAAACTTTAAAAATTTATAAAGAAGGAGTATATGAGATAAAGAAATGGGATTTATGCAAAAAGTTTAATCACAAAGAAGTCGGATTTTTAGCAGCATTTTTTTAGTTACAAATGTCATTGGTAGAGGGCAGGGCGTTGACACATGAAGATTCAGCAAAATTATGCAATTTAATCTTTCATCATAAGACTGTGATACACAAAGATTTCTCATTCGTTTCCATAATCTATTACCTTATCGAGTTTTGTTGGCTAAGGTATTTTATGTGAACGATGTTCTTAACTTTATATATGAAGTGTTGGGAAAATTTGGGAGAGTGAAATTACTGAAGATAAATAAACTGATATCCTGCCCTGGAATACTCGGTTTGAAAAAACTATCTCTTGGAAGAATCAATATTAAAGTGGAAGATCCTCATTGGTGGAGGGCCGAATTTGTGTGATGAAAACCGCTCTGAATAATGTATTTGCGGAATCGTCCATGTTGAGAAGAAGTTGTAGCAAAGCTAGAAGAGTATTGGATGTATCTCAGTCATCGATATACGTATTCTTTACGGGCTGGTTCCCCACAAATTGTAGTCACTGTATGAGTTACAACTGAGAGACACAGCTATGAGGGAATCATTTACCGAATGGACTATAGCAAAAATTGAAAGTGATCCTCAATTATTGTTCAATGTTTTATGAATGAATAAAGCGTACTTCATATTGCACGGGAATGTTAACACCTAGAATACTCGTGTTAGAAAATCGTCTGCATTTAATCAGAGTGGAGTGTTATCAGTAATAAGTTTTATGCAAGTTGGCGCACCACCAACCTTTTCCAATCCAGTAAAACGATTCTTACTGAGTACCTTTCATAGCGATAGCGATTTATGGAGGATGTAAGATCGTATTATCCCTACTATAACCCAACGCCACTGTGGCTGATTTCTGGTTGTGGGGCTATTTGAAATCACTTGTATTCTTCTCTTTCAACATTGACTGAACTTAAATATTCTATGTGGCATGACGTGTTACATTCATCTGTAACGGATGTTAGTCCCTTAGTTGTGTTGTGCAACATTACAGCTGAGAAAAATTCATTACAGAAAAATCATTCAATGTTTATATATACCAAAAATATTTTTAACATAATGTTCCGGAGGTTTTGTTGAACAAATGTTATTACAAGAATAAATGATGAGTATACTGTTGTCTTGTTGATTGTGTTTCGTGTTGTCAGCTCCCTTTACAGGTGACTTTTGAATAAATTTTTTCTGTCAAATCCAATTTCCTTGTGAATCCTTTCTTGACAATCGCACTTTTTTTTATAATAATTTCTTTCTTTATGAATTTTTCGTTTATGTGGTATATGTATACATGCATGTATATATTTATACTACACATCAAATTGTTTGATGTTTCAGCAGTAAAATTATGTTAAAAATACTTTTTTGATATATGTAAATATTGAATGATTTTTTTATGATGAATTTTTCTCAGCTGTTTAATACAGAACAATTCCTAGCCACTTGCACGACATGTGGCCATTCTTTACCAACCAAGAACAGTACACTTTTGTGTTTAACCAGTGCTTGCTCCTTCTGTTGCAGTGCCAGTTGCACAATTTCCAATTGCGCCGAGTACAAATCCGCAGTTACTGTTTTGCCTGTTGACTGTAGTTCATATTGAACCATTTGATGACTAGTCCACCAAACTCAAAATGTAACTCCCGACCTAAATTTGTGAAACTAATAACTTGTCGTACATTTATTCATAGCACTATCCCCAAACGTTTGACATATTCGGCGACTTTTACATCGGGTTTGTCTGACATAAGGCATCTCTGGTTAAAAACATTTCGTACTTGATGCTGCATAATTTTTCGAACTTATAAGCCTGTTTTGGACTGAGCAACTTATAAGCCCGTTTCGAAGTCGTAAAGCAAACAAAGCCGAACGAGCTAATTCGACAAGTCCACTTCTCATCGTTACTGTACGAGTTACGATTGATGAATGTGCGTGGTGGATCTCCTTTTATAACGACTGATATTCCTACTCTCGACTAATCTGTGTCTCTACCCCGACATACACTAATTTGCGTACTTATTCTTACTTCATTCAATGGCAACGCGAAAATAAAGAACTTTCTTGTTTACTTTGTATTAATGGTATCACAAGTGAAACATGTGTCAAAGAGACCCGCAAAATGTCTTAAATGCACTCATATAAAGAAGCTTCTATCATTTGCAAAATTTCTCCAACAAAATATAAAAATTTGAGGACTTGAATTTTCAAGTTTTGCAACAGTATGCTTTTCTGTACTTAATCCATAGTTAGGTTCTACTAATTAAGTGAAAGAGTGTGTGTGTCTTTCTCTTCATAATTTTAAAAAAAGAACTAAGTAGAAGAGCCTTCAATACTTAATCTATCATCGTCAGAGTTATTTCACTTGAAGGTCATTTCGACTATTACTTATTTAAACTCTCCCAGCAGCCTTTAGATAACGTTGGATCTTTGGTTAGGTTGAAATTTGAACTCAGACCGCCGCAACCCCTATTTTCAAGTGTAAGTAAAGTATACAAATATTGGCTAATGAGTTGAGCTCCATTATTAAACAAATTGTATTATGTGTCAATGTGATGACAATTAGTTAGACCTAAAAATGTTCTAATATTTACTAGTTAGTTCTAAATAATTATTAGTTGGATCAAAAATTTATATTCATAAATTTGGAATTCATGCTGCAATATGAGGATCGAAAATTGGGAACTTTCCATCACTTGTTGATGAGATTGAAGTGTAAAAAATTGTTTCTGAAATATGACCTCTCCTAATCAAAATATGTTTTAAAGCACTTTATTACATTTTTTTTTTTTTTTTTTTTAATAATAATAATGATAATACAGCGTTCCGAACGAATGAATTTAAGTTTAAGAAACACACACATATATATTCAGATTCACACTCGTGGAGTTTGTGTTAAAACCACATTAAAATTTACCAACAATTTTTAAAATAATGAACATTTTAATGTGATTTCAAATTCTGTATTTAAAAAATAACTGAAATCAAACAAATTATTTCTTAAATATATACCAGCTTTTTCCTTATCACACAGACCTATATTGAAATTTGAATAGGTATTATTATATTCTGAAATGTAAATGAAATTTATTTGAAATTCAAGAGTTGTTGTAGGTTTGGAAAAGACTTATAAAATCTAAAACAAAAATAATTTTTCTCTCTCCTACTACACTGTATAAAATATAACAGCTGATAAAATTGTCCCACCAGAAATGAAATGTTTTGCATTTAGAATTTTGATAATAATACAATATTCTGCGATGTGTGAAATTACTTTTATTATCCATTCAAACCAAGCAAGTGGCCGTTACGATATCTGCTATGTATATAAAAAAAGATTTTACATTAGGTTTCTTAAGACCTGTTAACCATTTTTTTGTCAACTAATCATGTTTTTCCTTAATGTGAGTTGCAAAAATAAGAAAAAAAATCAATGTAACCTGATCTACAGCAGGTTTCTTCTACAGAAATTGCATTTGAACGTTGCACACCGTTAAAAAAATTATTCTGCTTTGTTTAAAGAGAAATTCTTTCCAATACGTTTCTAACTTAAATTGAAATAAAACTGTTTCTTGTCAGGAAACATTTTTATTTCAATTTAAGTTAGAAACGTATTGGAAACATTGGTGTTGGTTCTGATCTTATGTTTGTCAGCAAAGTTTGAAGTCGATAAGTTCATAACAATCATACTGAACTTTACATCGTGGTCATTTGCATGATTGGAGCGACTATTTATCTGTAACAATTTAAGAGATAAATTTTTTATATATATGATCATTAGATATTATATAGCTAAACAAAGAATTCCAAATCAAGAAATGAACTCATTTGAATAACAAGTGGCTGCACGAATTGTTCGGGGAAATTTACAATAGCGCGGACTGTCTACGCTGTGAACATGTCTTTAGTTATTCTTAATGTGGCATAGACGAGAACGCCTTCATTACAGCGATCGACGATGAACTTAGGAATGACGTCACGTCGTCTTTTTAGAAGAATTTATGAACAGCAAAATGTGTAATTGAATTTATGTTTCACTATATTTTGGAAAAATGTACATTGTTGGCATGCATTCAACTTCAACATATTGGCCTATCACTGGATTGATTATTTATATTGCCGATGGATTCGTGGTTCAATCATATGTTGTTATCACTGATATTTAAGATTTCAGTTATTACATGCCTGATGTATTAAGGAGGTCTGGCTTTATTTTTTTTTGATGCTCCATAATTCCACAAATCAGTGGGACAATATTTGATTGAATATTGACCATCTACTCTGATCTTTCTTTATACAAAAACACTTTTGACTATTGCCCTAGCCAGCACTTCATTGTAATCTTTCATTAGTTGTACATATATGATTATTAATTGACGGATAATTAAAAAAAAATAAATAATACGTTAACATCCACTTTTTTTCGATGAACTGTGTTACGGTGTTAAATTTTGCGGGTTCTCCCAGATATATATCCAATATGTGTTCCATTTGATGTAAAGAATAAATGCGGTTATTGTTGAAAGAGTTCGCTGCTCAGAGTATTGCTTTTTAAAGGATTTCTCAGGATGCGTATATTTAAATTTCATGAAGATTTAAATATTTAATACAGGGGTGGCATAAAATGAAACGCCGAAACATTTTTAGTTGATTGTCGATGTTAATTTTTATGATCTGCATACCAAAAGGTAATTGCGAGGCAAAATATTCAAAGTAGCTCATGAACCCCCAAAAAAATGACTACCCCTGATTTATTACGTCCATTGTAATGTCAGGTATATATATTTGAATATACGCGTACGTAAATATAACATGTGATCTATTAAAAAATTTTGTTAATGCAGCAATTCTGAAACTTGAGAAACATGCATAGATATTGTTCCAGGTGATCAAATTTTTACTTATTTTCCTTCACCTTTAGTGCTGATTGAAAGTAACCACTGAGTGATATAATCATATCTTACTGAGTGGTTACCTTCATTAAGTACCTCTTGCAAGAATTTGAAACGTATAATGTACAGCCGTAAGTTCTAAGCATATCTAAAGTTACTTACTTTTGAGAACTTTTCATTTATAGTGGTCTGTATCAACACCCTCTAGAATACAAGGCCTGAGCGCGTGAGTTAGGGGTCATCGGAAGAAGGCTTATTGACATTTTCGCCATCGCTGATTTATTGGCTAAAGAAGCAAAATTTGTGCGCGATACCTTCAAATGTCTAGTTTCTTTACATAATTCAAGTAAAATATCACATTAAATTTAATAAAACTAAAATTATTTTTATTTTTTGAAATTAATTTTTGATTTGTTAAAGTAATTTCTTAAAATAACTTAACTGTTCGTTATTTAATGATAAAAGAATTTTGCTTTACTTGATATTTTTTTATAAAAAAAAAAAAAAAAAAAAAAAAAAAAAAATAGAATAGGAAATTTTAATCTTAATAAGAATAGGAAATTTTAAAATTGTTTACCCTGTTATTTTTTACTGGAACAGTGATATGTAAAATTTAATATTAGAATTTTAATATCATAATTATATCAAACTCCATTTCTTTAATGTTAAAACAAGTAGTAATTTACACTAAAATTGAAATACGGCTTTTAGTCAAAAGTATTCATGATTTAAAAAAAATATTATTTATCGTATTACAACTAGATACAATTGAAAATATTCATTTATTGAAAAATAGTAAGACAAAAAATTGATTGTTTATCCTGTTGGTTATTTATTAAGAAAATATTTCTATGTTAAACATTTGAATTTTAATGTCACAATTAGATAAAATTGCATATTCTTGAATTTAAATAAATAAGTGAATAACGCAAAAAATAAAACACAAATTATATACAACAACAACAAATTAGAAATAATTTCATATCTAATGAAATGTTATTTGCCCAATGTTTTTAATTTTTATTTTCTTGGAGTTTTTTTTTTTTTTTTTTTTTTTTTTTGACATATTTTTATTTTGACAATAATTTTTCAAAAGTATATTTTAGACGTCACCCAAACAATTCGCCTTACTATGTCTTCAGGTGTATGGCCAGAGAAACAAGTATCTACATCATTGTAAATTTCAAAGTTATTCATTAACGACATTATTAATTGAGTCGTAAATTTTCTTTGTTTAGACTCCTTAAGAAATTTAACTTCATAATCAGGTGATAATAATTTTTAAGCTATTATGATAGAAAAACTTACAACTCTAATGACTTCAGAATTAGGAAAGTGTAATCTTCCTCTATTTAAATCTGAAATTAATTTATAAGCATCTTCAACAGCTAACTCCTTGTCTATAACTAACTGTTCCCTGCATGACTCACATTTGAAATTTTTGCATATTGTATATACACAGTAACCTGCCAGATAAACTAAAATTGGCAAGCTAGGTTTAATATTTTTAAAATCTGAATCATTAACAGAAATTCCTAATTTATTTGTTTCAAAATTTACCTCTCTTCCTTCCAAGGGTATTTCAATATCAAATCGACTAATTCTTACATTACCAAAGTTTGAGGATTTTAGTGTTAAAGGGAGATAATTTTGAAGTCTCAGCTTGGAATCTGACTCAAATATTTGTCGGATAGATACACAATATTGAGACCCTGCAAGCATTCTGTATTTTCAAGCAAATAATATATTTAAAAATTGAAGTGTTAATTTTAGTGCAAAAAATTAAGGTTAACACCTTAATATTTTACTTTAAGAATAATTTTTTAGGATTAAAACCTATGCATAAAAAAACTGGAAGAAATATATTTATTCAAATTATCACCAATTAACATTTTATTTTTAGTTTTATAAATTCAAAAAATTTAATTGCAGTATATGATTGAATCCTAACAATTTTTTAATGCTAGATTTGTAAGTTTTTAATTGCAAAATTAGCACAGAGCTATGAATTAGATTAAAATTATACAATTACAGCAGTAGATTGCTTATTAAAAATATTATGTTATGGAAATAATGGCTGATTTCACAATAATTTGATATCAATGTGTATTAATATTCATGTATCTATATATTTATACATTTGACATATATACTAACAGATTACACATTTATTGAATTACTGTATTAAAAATTCATTTTTAACATTTTCCCTTAAACGCTTATAAAAATATATTAAATATCCTTACATTTATAAAATAATTTTATTATAATTTTATATCGTTCTTTCTCTTAAAATTTCAAATATTCGTGAAACTTTATTTTAACATTCAATTAATAATACGATATAGTAAAATAATACGAGTAAACTCATGCATTCTAAATAAGAATGATAATTAAATGTATGGAACTTAACCTTGATGACTTCGTTGGTTTAAAATCCTTTCTTGGAATCATAAGAATCCATTTATTTAAAAGTTCTGTGTCTTTTGGAAACTGAAATACATTGACAGTAGTATTAGTGCTATCGTAGTTTCCTTTACAAAGAGGAACACAGCATTTGAACGGCATTTTTTTGCAGTTTCGGGGAATATATAATATTTAGAGAAATAAAATTCCACAGAAATCTCAGTTTGAAAAATAAATCCGCTAAATAAAAATGTATTCAAAACTTATAAACGCCACCACGTTGTTGCAAACGCACATTTCGAATTTCCCTTCAAATTAGCTACACAAGACTCTTGACATCACAGCTACTTCCTGTCTGCGTGCTCAGGCCTTGTATTCTAGGGGGTGTTAGCTGTATCCACATGTCACCGTGAAGAAGACGCCGAAAACTCCCAAGACAAATAAGAGTTGAACAAATCCAAATTATATTAAAAACTTTTTTTTTTGACTTCTAATTATGTATCTGTTTTGGGGAATAGTGAAAAAAGGAAAAGATAGTAAACTCAATTTATAAAGTTTCACCTGCCAAGTGAGAGATTAAGCTGGTCTATTGAGGAATTTCAGTTATGTTTCCTGTCAGAGAAACGAACGTGTTTATAAGTCGAAGTAGAATGGAAGTTCTAAAAGAAGTAGCCGATTAAAATTTAAATAAGATAAAAATTGTCAAAAAATATGGAATTTCAAAGAAAAGCTTTTCAATAATTTTAAAAACTCAGAAAAAGAAAATAAGCAAAAGTGTTCTTGAAAATTTTCTAGAGAGAGAGAAGCATCCTAATTTAGAAAACGCTGACGACACAGAAGAAAGATTTATAAGATTTTACCCGAAAGAACCCCTTAGCTTCAAAAACTATAAATATAATTGAGTAAAAAAAAAAAAAAAAAAAAAAAAAACAGCGAAATAATATTGAAAAAAGTGGAGAAATGTACTTTTATAAATGTAGTTTTTAAACATAGAAAGATATAAAAATTTGGATTTTTCATCAATAAAATGGAATTGTTTTTAAGTATAAATTTCATTTTGCATGTATTTCTGCATTTTAAATAATTTTTTTCTAATAGTATATGAAGAAAAAGAAATTAAATTAAAAAAAGCGAATGCTTATAATCTAATACTTATTTTTCTAATTGACGAAATTTCTATTTTAAGAGCTATTTTACCGGTCTTTGAGAGTTCGTAAAAACAAGCGTCTACTGTATTGTGTAGGCTTTGTATTTGGCAATTTATGCAGTTGAGAGTAATAAATTTTTGAAAGGAAAAATAAATTTTCCATAAATTTAAATAATAAATTTTTCATTTTTGAAAATAAATTACTTTCATGTTAAATAAATTGTTTTATCCATGGAAAAAATGATGTTTTATATACCATTATAGTATAAAAATGGGAGAAAAAATCAACTGGTAATTTTAAAGATGATTTATTTACGAAAAAATTTTTCTTGTGTATACTAACTTGTGTATAATGTGTGTACAGGCTTTCCCTGCCTATTTTCATTTTTTTTTAACAAAACTATCCCATTTTTATCAATTTTCTTTCTTTGAAAAAATATCAAATTTTATACAGTTCAAATCAAGATTATGTGCAGAAGATTTTGGATACTTATTTTGAAATTCAGATTTTAACAACAGGACTTGTTATAAAATTTTCGAAAAAAGTAATTGTTTCTGTGAGACATATATTATGAAAAATTGTGTTTTTTTTACCACATTTAACGTAATAAAGAAAGCCTACTGTAAATTTTAAACTTGCATACATTTTATTGTTTTTTTCGCAATTGAAATGTATATGATCCCCTCGGGAAACTTGCTGACTTTTCGCATACCTTGTTGATAACAATCGCAACGCATTACTTCAGGAAAATTTACATTCGTAAGAAATCACATAAACTACTTGTGTCAAGTTGGAACATGTTATGTCATGCATTATGAGAACTAATTTAGCGTAATTTTCTTGCAGAGTAAATTTTCACAATCTGTCTCTGCAGGTGATAATATTTTGTTCCAGCTAATTAAGATGTCGCATGTGACAGAAGTCAGCGGAATTTTTTCACAGGTTGAATAATTTTATAAGTAAATATGACGCACTTGTGGTAAAATACATTTAATCTCTTTATATAAAGAGATTACTCAACTATAACTTTATTATTCTATACTTAACTATACGAATTTTTAAAAATTAGAAGCAAAACATTTCTACGAATATAAGTTACTTATGACAATAAGAGAATTTAAGCAAATTTATGTAATTAATTCGTGAGCTTTTCTTCATTTCACGACAAAAACATCATTAAAAGAAGCAGAACGCAATCTTCTTAATATATGTATTTGTTTTTTTTCAAGAGCATTCTTAATGTATTCTCCATATTCTTAAAAAGGAACAATTCCCATTTTGCCTTTTGGAAGCACTTTGAAAATTATAATTTGCTATTCATATGATTTTGTTTCTAAGACTGAAATAAGAAATTTATTCATTTATCATATCGTATCTTGCTTATTTAATAGTTATGCATGATTATATATGTAAAATAAATCTAATTTTAATTAGAAAACGCTTTAATTTAAAATTATCTTGTCAAAAAATTAAATAATATATACAAGTGCAAACAGTACTAACCATTTTGTTGTTAAACTCTGATGTTATACAATGTACAATTTGTATTAATTTTCATGATGCGCGTAAGAATTTTGTTTGGGAAATTTACTTCTTTAAAAACACTTTGAAATCGAAAAATATATTGTAACTATTGTTGTTTTTAAATAGAATTCCCTATGGTAATGTAAAATGAAGGGGGATCTGTTATGTTTCAAATAATTATTTAATACATTCAACAGTTACTCATAGATGATAATTTTAAAGAGGAAAAAAATCATACGTTTGCATTGTTGAAGGGAAAGGAATATCGGAATATACTGTTACAATCTTTTAAATTAATTATATCGCGGAACAAGTGATTTTACAGGGAGTTCAACTCAGATTATTTATGAATTAACAACAAACGCTGTAATCAAAATTTCTGAGTAAAATATTAGTTGTTAAATTCCATGTTGTTCATTCTCCTTTAGTCATTCTTTGGAATGTTTCTGAATTAATTTAGCTGTTAAATTCTATGTTGGTGTTCTACAATGCACAGTACTTTGTATTATTTCTATTACAAACGTGATGAGTTTCTGGACAAACCTAAGAATTTACTATTTCTTATTTCAAGAACTCAAGAAAAATATTTTATAGTTTCTTTTAAAGCATTTTGATATGAACAAAAATATGAAACTATTTTTACTTTTTAAAAAATAAGATATAGGGTTGTAGAATGAAAGAGATCTGACGGTGTATATATATATTTTTTCTACTTTCAACGTTACTCATAGCGATAATTTTGAAAAAAGGGGAAAAAAAAAAAAAAATCGTACGCTTCCATTCTTGAAGCAAGAATAAAAGTATAGAATTTTATATCGTTTAAACTAATTACATAGGACCATAAACATTTTTTCTGAGAATTCAAGTCATAGTTAATTAAAATCTTCTCATTAATTACAAACATTGCAATCAAAATTTTGAAGTGAAACATAAAATTCCTTCCGAGATGTTTTTAAATTTATGTTTATATCCTTTATTTTTTTACAGGGCTTACGAAAATAAATTGAATTGTTTTCAATTTCAGTTATATTTAAATTAATTTCCTTTGATAAAATTAATCCTTTTGACAAAGATATTTGCATTTGCTTTTTATTGTAATCTCTATAGATGATTTACTGTTTCTTCAACTATTTCATCCATATTTCTTTATAAATATGATGACAAATGAGATTTTTTTATGAAGATGGGAGAGTTTAGTTAAAATGAAGAACTTATGTAGTACGTTATATGAATTACGCAGTTTGCTCCAAATGGAAAGTTTCAGTGAATGACTTGGCCTTTATTATGCCATCACATTACGCAATTTTGAAACATTTCTCCTCTCATTAAAATTTTTTAAGCAAATATTTCGTGAATACTATTTGGCAGCTTATAGCGGCAATATTTGTACTTGTATTAGTCAAAATGTGTTGAGAACTTCAAAAATGCAATTTCAATTTCTCATGATTTCAGTATATTCTTGTATATATAATTAATGGAATTATGGAGAAGAAAATACTACGCTTTTTCTTTTAAAATAGAATATGAATTCTTAATTAACTTCGGTAAGATTTAAACATATAAAGAAAAAAATTATTATTTAAAATATAAACAATATTCAACAATATATATTCTCCTTAATTATGTCAATAAATATTCATAATTAATGACATCGAGCGAGTTTTCTGTTAAGTATCTTCTATTACTTCACCTCTTAAAAGAATATTGGTTATTATATTGTTTGGCATTTTTAATTTGTTGTTCAAGTCAGTTACTGCTTTCAGCATATGTATATTTATACTGAAACCATAAAATGATGCTTAACAGTTACTAATACATTCCATTTGGAACTTTACTTGCATAGATACTAGATGGAAGATGTGTTTGAAACAAGAAATATGCCTGTAAGAGAAATTTGGAAACTAGTGCCCCCTTTTTTATTCGGATCTATTTTTATGCCTCAATTGTTTTGTCTAAGTATTAATTAAAACTAAAATATTCAACGATTTCAATGAATACCCCAATAAAATACGAATGATTATTTTATTGATGTATCTTATGAAATCATTGATTTAAAGTATTTTTAAATATCAATGTTTTGTATCAGCGTAACGTTCAATAGATAAGAATGCCATAAAATTACCTTCTTTATTTGAATAAATTATACTGACCATATTTTAAATATTAATTTGATTGGAAATAATTTCATGCAAAATTACTTTTGAGTATCTTGTATTTGAATATAAAATGTAGCATTTCTCATAGAACATTCTTGAAAAATAATCTATACATATTTCCCACTTAGTAAAATAATTTCATCAATGAAATAAATAAGTCGATTTTATTTACGTTTCATTATAAATTTCACTTTTTAAATATATTTTTAACAAATTTAAGAAGCATATTTAGAAAATACATTCTTTATTTTTCTTCATTTGACACGTTTTTAAAATTTTACTTTAAATAAAAATTTGGAAACAACTCTTGAATTTTGTTTTCTTATGACCATAGACATTTGACAGATTAACATGATTATAGAATCTTTAGTGATCGGATTCAATGTAATACATAAAATGAACAATTCATAAAATTCAAAAAACAATATTCCAAATAATTCATAAAATAAATTATTTGGAATATTATTATATCAGAATCCTTAACACTGTTTACTTGAATTAAAGAATTATTATTGCGTGCAAGCATAAAGATATTTGACAAGCACATAAGCAGATTTCACGTGAAAAATTTAATTTTATACAAATTATGAGCCGCACAACCTGTCTAGTGAATATCGTAACTGACTACGGATAGGGAGGACCTCGGTTCGAATCCCGGCTGGGGCATGGGTGTACTTTCTCTCTCTGTGTTTCTTGTCCTTTCCGCAGATGATGGATGAATGTGGTCCGCCCTATAAACGGGTTTGTGGTGGTGTGGCATGGGCGATGCAACTCGTACCTCCGTGACTTGGTTCACAGGTGCCCACAGGGTAACGATAAAATGAGTAGCAGTTTCCGGCCTTGTTGCGGCAAATGGGCTAATGTACTTACTTGCTCAAGGGTGCCAGTCATTAGCAATAAAAAATATATATAAAAATTATGAATATATAATTCCCTTTTCGAACATATTCGCATTTTCAGAAGGTAAAGAAATATTTTATATGAAGTTATCTAAAATTTCTTTAAATGAAGTGAAATTTCTTGTATCATTTGGAGAATATCAATGGGCTCAATTTTTTCCTGCATTAAATATCGGAATAATTTTATGTTTCTTATGAGCATTTTTCAGTGGATGATAGGCAATGCACGTAGAAACAAATTTTCATAATTAATTTAGTTAAAAAAATTCGTCACTTTAGTTTTCTCTTTTTAAAATTTCGTAAAACATAGTTTTGTAATGGATTTTTTGTAGTGTAAATATTTTGATCATCGACCTAATTTATTATGTTAATGGCCGATAAGCGTAGATATCAGATATCTTAATATTAAGACAAATATCCTACTAACAGCATCATCCTTATCAGCAGCGAGCAGGCTTGGGTTTTAGAAACAAAAGAGCTTCTTGAAGATTCATGAGTTTCCACTACAAAGGATCTTACTTAAGATGATAAAGTAATTCCAATTTATGAGTCAGCTCATTTAGATGGAACACAAAGATAGTAATAAATATAGTGACTCGTCAAAGGAAATCTTTTTTTTTTATTAAAGTTCTTAATTGACTTATAATTTTCCTATAGCTGTGTATGATTAAATTTTATTACCTAATACATTATTTCAAATGAAATGATACACATTTATTGCCTTTAAAATAAATTACTTGAGTTCTAAAACCAGAAGATTTCCTTTACTTATATAAAGAATACTAAATTTTAATATATAGAATTAATTAGATGTAATGAATTTCTCATACAAGAAGACTTTCATTTCCAAGAACTTTTCTTATATGCTATAAGAAAAGTCATGTGTTTTAACAATTTTTTCACTCGAAAATTAACGAAATAACCTAAATCAACCTAACCTACATTACCTAGACATACGATGACAATTAAAAAAGTCAAGACTGTTTACTTGTAGAAAGTTAAAACATAATTTATAAGGAAATGAACAATTCTCTTATACATATGAAGCTTCTTTTAATTTATAAAAAACGTTTCGTACCTGAAAATTGAAACAAGTAAATGTCATGCGTAACCATGCAGAGAATTTTAAATTATTCGATAGTGTCTTAAATTTGATAATATTTTTTCTTGTGTGAAAAATAAAGATCTTTAAAGTACTTTCTTTATTATGTACTTGAAATATATATTGATCTCATGGCGGTAACATTTTTAGTAGTAGCTATTTGATTTTCTTTTCTAACAAAATTCGCTTCTTTCAAAACTGTGCATCGAATTTTGAGATGATCTGATCATTTTCTAATTTAACTTAATTTCACATTTACTACACAAGTAGAAAACTTTAGATTGCCTAAATAAATAATATTTATATTTTAAAATTCTTATAGAATACACTAATAGATTTATTATCTATACAACCAATATTTTGTTTAATATTTTGAATAAAATTAAAAGGAAAATATAATAAATATATTGCTTGTATTTCAATATTTATTAAACTAGAGAATTAATGAGAAAGCAACAACACATTTTTTAAATAAATAGGCGATACGAATGTTCTAATTTGTTTGATAGGTTAATGTTTTTGCTGATTTATAAGTTATTTCAATGTTAAACTGGTGAGTATTATAAATATGCATTGTGTATTTTGTTCCAAAAAGTATAAGTTTTGGCACTATTACAATTTTTATCCTTCTCGAACCAGTACAAAAATAATGATTCCTTTGAATATAATTTTAATAAGGTTGGAAAAACAGCTTTATTATACTCATTAAATAATATGTATTTAAAATAATGATTAAAAATCGGAATGTTGAGATCAATTCTTATTTTTATAATTTTTTGTTTAAAAAGTGAGAAATTAGCTAAATTACATCTAAATATAAGCATTTCTATACATGACAACAAAATTAATTCAATTAACTGTAGTTTATCCTGTTTATGATATGGAATTCTTAAAACTGATCATGAAATATCGAAACTAACACACTTATCATTCATTTAATACATTAAATGTAATAAATCTTCTTTAAGCGAAACTTTCTTCGAAAAAATATTTAAAACATAATATCATTAGAAAAATGAAATGTTATACTTGTTCCAAAATGTAGCATGAATGAAGAAATTACGTTTGGGAGTAGTTTCAATACAAAATGAGTGTAAAAAGTGTTAAAAGTAGAAAGTGTTAAAATGTAAAAAATTTGCACATTTTAAATTATTAAAAATAAGTACTTTTGAGAAAGATATTTTTCTCTTCATTTACAATCATAGCTCTAAATTGTTGCGAATGTGATTAGTCTATGTCCTTAGAAATAATCTCAATCAGAAGGAAATATTCAAAAATGTTTTTACCTAAGCTTTAGTAAAATTTATCTACCAAATAAAATCTTAGAACTTAATAAGATCTATTTACAGCTATAAAAGAACGTAATTATTAATTGAGAATCATTTTGCAGACACATTTAAATAAATGTACCTGTTTTAAAATGACATGAATTTATTGGACAAATAGAACAATTATAAAACGCACAAACATATACACATATAATGGTAAAACTATTTTAAATTGAACTCTATTCTAAAAGCATTTTAAATCAGATACTGCATATGTAAATTGCGCTTTCTGTTGATCCCTAATTTTTCCCTACAGGATATTTGTCAACTATGCTTAGAAAAAACGGATTTATAGGGTTCTTACTATTTCCAATTCAAAATTATAGGCATTTATTGTAGGGACAACTCTTTTTGAATTGTTTATATTTGTTTATTTTTATGTCGGTTTAATTGTTTATTTTTATGCAAAAAGAAATTTTTTTCTTTCTGTAACATTTTATAGACTTATACTTATATTTTGATGTAATAGAAATTCATATTTCATACAATAAAATATTCAATTTTTCAAAATTAACACACTGAAATTATAATTTTTTTATTTACTGCTAACTACACACTGAAATTATAGTTTAAAAACAATTTTACACAATGAAATTATAGAATACAAATTTGTATCGGTATCATAAGATTTTATTACGTAATAAGTTCGTTTACGTAATCATTTTTGTTCAACATTTGGTAATTTTCAATTAATAATCATGTACTTTTACAATAACTACTTATTACATGCTAATTATAAATTAACCTAATTAAATAAAGTTGAATTATTAAATTTTTAAATTAATGACATTTTGTCATGATTACACTATGAAGAATGCATATAAATTATTTATTTATATGTATTATTTGAAGATAATATTTTATTCTTACAACATTATATAGTTGACTTTTTGTGTTTCTTAATATGATATTCATAAGAATTCATTTTTATTTTACGTTAAAACATTTTAAGAAAGTAGGAGAAGGGTTCCGTGCAAAATAGGGCACCCCTTAGTTTGGCAAAAAATTTAACAATAAATATATTGGTGATAAAAAAAATTTAAGTTTTGATAACCTTTGTAATCTTGGTATTTTTAGTGCTTTAACTAACACAGTGTTAGGATTGCTACTTTGTTATTCATATTTTGGCACCTAACTTGGTTTCAAAAATTACCAAAAAATCAAGAAGTACATGCAAGTAAAATTTTACCAAGATATAAAAAATAGGAAATAAATTTCATTAAAAACATCATGAAATAAAAGAAATATGGAAATAATTTCCTTAACATAAATTTAAAATGTATTTATTTGCATTTAGAAAATAAAATGATAGTTATTTCATTTACAAGAATATATTCTTCATTTTTTACTGTCTCTTTAGTACACAAAAGTTATTGCTACAGAAAGTTAAGCAAGAAACAGCCAATGCAGATCGAGGTGGGAATCGAATACATGAGCATTTAAATAGGAATTCAATGCATAGATCATTTAGTCCTTAGTGCTTTATTTAGCACATTCATAAATTAAATTAACTTTTTAAAAAATGAAATATTGGGGAATTGAAATATTATCCAAAAAGTTCTGCTATACTTAACAATATAATAATTTTAAAATTTATAAAGAATAAAAAAAAATTTAATGAACATAAAGGATTTGATTTATATTTTATATACAGTAAAATAAAATTTCATCGTCAGAAAAATTCGATCTTTAATTTATATTTTGATCTTTAAATTCGTGTATTTTTATAATGCCAAACGAATATGAATTCGTCTATATTTAATTATTCAACAAAAGAATCTAATTCATGAAAACCGTTAAAATTATAGTTACATTTTTGCATATTAATTTTAATAAATTTATAAAAAAGTGACGTTATTTAATAGGAAATTCTACATTTTATTACCAAAACATAATTATCACATACTTTATTTCTCTTTTCAATACTTTGAGATTTTGCTTAGCAAAAAAAATAATTGAGTGACAGATTTATTAAAAATTCTGAAGACGATATTCTTTAAAGAAATATTGTTTACATTCCAAAACTTTAAACAATAGTTTATTTACTAACCTCTTCCAATAACTCGTCAGACGTCGCTGTTGTAGTTCGGAAATGAAACAGTTGTCTCAGAAAAGCTGTTCGGTTGTCTGCTTTCGTCTTCGCGGAAGAGAAGTTGGTATTTAAAGTTTAATTAATTGTTGTTTTAAAACTTGTGGATTCGTTTTAAATGTAAAATATTGATAGTTAAATTGATTCTTTATTTTATTTTATGATTTTAAAACTTTTAATTATATTTTGCTGAATTATTAGAAATGGAAATAATTTATGAAATTTTATTAAAATATACATTTTTAAATTTTTGTTGAAAAATAAAGAATTTTAAAAATTAAAATCAATAAAATCACTAGTCAATTAATTTTCGATAAAAGATATTAAATTGTTTGAAGTGTAAAAGTTGAAAATAAATATTTCTTGTAGACCTTTCAAACATAGAAAATATTTAGTAATTATTTAACCAGAAAAAGAAACCATGTATTAAACTAGAAAATAAAATTTAGCACGTAAATATTGCTAACAAAAATGAAATAGAAAGAATATCAAAAGAATGTATATTTATGTGTTTTAATAATATTTCCTGAATAAAAAGTGTAAATCACGTTCTTTTAAAACGAAGTGATTTATTGTTTAGTAATGAATAATATAATTTTAGAATTTACTTCATCTGTATGACAATGAAAATATTACTCAATTCAATCTAAATTTTACAATTGGCTTTTGCTTTCAACGATTTTACAACTTTTTAACTACTTTTACTGAGAATGCAGGTGTATAGTTGTCGTGATATTTGTATATTTTGTCATTTGCTTGAGTATATGGTGTTAATAAGGAGGTCTACAGAAATTATATTTCCTGCATTTTCCTTTCTTGAAAATTCGAGAACACGAGATTTTAACTGGAAAAATTGTTAATTGTCTATAAAGTTTAAAAATTATTTCTCATTAAGAATATAATTAATTTTAATTCGGATTGTTTGAATTCAATGTTTCAAATGTATGAGATGCATTTTTGATGGTTTATTTTTGCAAATTTAAATATTAAGGACAATATCGGCTTAATAAAAAGTAGGCTTTAGTTTAAATTCCAAAGAGCCTTAAAAATAAACATTGAACAAAATTTGTCAAATATTTTGATTTTGAAAATTTTAATTGTAAAGTATTAAGAAATGTTTGTATCAACCATATATATTCTTAGCACCAAACGAATATTACTTGAGAGCTAGCAAGTTTCCTGAAGTTCATCATGATGTCAAATAGCAGCTTAAATGAAAGGAGTAGAATTGAAAAAAATGGCCCATTGTTGATTCAAATTAAATGTCAAATTTTTTATACTAATCAACAGTTGTGCAACAGTAGGCAAAAGTGCAGATCATCTACGCATCTCTCTTTACTTGTTAAAAGCTATAAAAACTACTTTCATTTGGATTCGACAAGTTGGACACTACTTGGGAACAGTTCCTAAAATGAATGACTCAACTGTATTCTATGAACTGATGAATCAAACACTGTATGATGGAAATACATCAGACTGCGAAAACATCAGTATTTGTCTTTTATCAACCTCTCACGCCCCCAAGTTTCGACTTCAGACTTTGATGAAAGGCGTTATTTTACTTGGGCTAGGACTAGCAGCTCTGGTCGGGAACATAGCGACCCTCACGTCCATTGTCAAATTGGGAAGGCAACAGACTTCAACAGTATACCTCATGTTGATACACTTGTCGGTAGCAGATCTCATGGTGGCATGGTTCTGTATCGTGGGGGAAGGTCTGTGGACGTTATCAGTACAATGGTATGCTAGTGATTCCTTCTGCAAAATGTTTAAATTTCTGCAGATGTTGGCTCTGTATTTATCAACATTCACTTTGGTGATCATTGGATTTGACAGACTGAGTGCTGTGCGTTACCCTATGAGAAAAATGAAAGCTAGAGTACGAGTTCACAAGTCCATATTCACTGCCTGGATTTTGAGCTGCTTGCTTTCATTGCCCCAGGTAAGTACATTCTTTCTGGTCTTTATTCTTTAATTATTATTTGTTATATTAAATGTTCCTATCAAGAATTTAACTCAAACTTTCATACTCAAAATGACTTATCTACACATAATATTACATGACCACAAAAATAAGAGTTCACTATTATTTTCAAATTTTAAGTGTCTCAAACAGATAATATTGAATCTAAGTGTTGTATATGAAAATAAGACTTATAAATGCAATTTAAATACATTATATTCATAAAAATATTTAGAATAGTGAATTAAATTACTTTTTTGACAGTATCATTTATTTTATGATAGTTAATATTTGTGCAATTGTAGAAAAAATAGAAAAAAACGTATCTCTTTTAAAATCGGATCTTACTAGCCACGTATATGGCACATATATTAAATTTTACCATTTGTTTAATATATAATGGGATTTATTACTTATATATTTATTAATATTTAATGTATATAAAGATACAAATTCATAATTTTGACATATTTAAATATCATTTAATCAGAACTTGTCTGTGTAAATGTAAAATTTATTGCATTATAAAGGAAAATTCTACAATTAATTCTTCCTGAATATACAATATATACAAAGTTATGGAAATATTATTTATAAGAGAGCTTAAATTATTTTTAAAAAATAAGAATGAATGGATATGATTCTGTATATCAAAATAAAATACAGATAACGATTTCCTAATCAGTTGTCTGTTTAAATTACACTTACTAAGAAAAAGCAAAGAAATGAATTTCTCTCAATTTTAAACTAATTTTAAATGTTGTTGAATAAAATAAATTTTAAGAAATACAAATGGATGTGAAATATATTAAAATAATTCGTATAAGATGTAAAAGAAGGACATGTGTAACCTAAAGCATTTTGCTAAATATGTGGAAAATGAATAGTTTTTCAATTTAGTTTCAGTATTTGCATAAAACAGAACAAAATTTATTGTAAAGAACATACAGAAACTTAAAAGTAAACAAGTATTGCTAAAGAAGGATAATATAATTTTTAATCATTATTGTTCTGTCAAATTTTAAAATGCAATTTTAAGTACATAATTTTAACATTTATAAATATTATTATTTATAATGTTAAAAGAATATGAAGCGTTAAAAATGTGACAGAAAAATCATATATTCTAGTATTTCATGAATAATTAAGAATCGTAATATTATACTACAGATTTGTTTCAATGCACGTAAATAACATTGTTTAGTATATATAATTTGTGTTGACCTATAATATTTATTTAGTTAGGATTTCTTTTGATTTTATAAAATTAAGTGTAGTATGGCTGCTACGGAAAGTTAAATAACAACTCTTAAAAATGCTTACTCAAACTATTAGTAATATGAAATATCATAGAGGAAAAAATTCCTAAATGTTTTGTAATTTTAACTTTGAAGTCAAAAAGTGAAAAATATTTACCTAAATTATTCTCAACTCTACTCTATATGACATATTATTTGATCAGGATTTTTTCATGAAGGTAAAGCTCATGTCCCTTCTCGTGAATGTTGTGAAGCTAAATTTTAGTTATCAAAATAAAAAAATGATTTTAATAATTAAAGGAAAAAATGATGCGTACACTAATTATCACTTAAATTTCAGAAATGTCTTTAATATTATATATTCTTTTAAATATAGAATATTAATATTATATATTTTATTATAATATAAATATATAATATTATAGTTATAATATATTAATATATAATATTATATATTCTGTTAAATATATAAAGTATTACTTGAGAATGAATGATATTTATTTTAAAAAGATACTATAATTTCAAATAGAAGTCCCAATAATGTAATACACAAATTATATCTCTGAAAGTACTTAAAAAATTAAAACAGAATAAATTTTTCATTGTTTCGGAACAGTTTTCTTTTCCAACGTTTAGTTCGTAAACGTATAACAGAATTTGTGTAAAAAATTTATCATTCAATTGTGTTAAAAACTGCTTGGTATTAATATGCCAAATTTCATGATAGTTTTAAAAAATATGAATATAAACATTCAAGCATTGAAAAGTTCGATTAAGATCTTTCTGCCAAATAATCCTTTTTACTATAAAAAATGCAGAATATTTGATGTTATCACCATATTTCTTTTAATTATACAAAATGACTCAAAACAATAAATTTTTGGGAAACTAAAAATGGTTACAAATTTTATTGGATATTAATTTTAAAACGATTTGGTAAAAAGGAAAACATAAAAAAGTAAGAAAAAGCTAGTTTTCAAAATTATTCATCAATGTTTTCAATGTTATACAAAATAATAATTTCAAACAGGATCAGAAATTCAAGGGGATATTTAATATGAAATTGAAGCTATACTTTCCATTAGCAACAAAAAATTAGGTATTTATTCTGTATAAAACTGAGAAAAATTAATTTTTTGGTGAGCAAATTTTGTAAATTCAATAGAGAAATACATTACAATAAAAATAAAATCGAAAGCTATTGAAGAAATAGAAAGTTCCCAATAGTTAAAAATGCAGGAAAATCTTATAAGAAAAGCTTGAAATAAAATTTTTAATTAGATTGGAATTAAATAATATTCGATAAAATAAGATTTAACATATTTGTATTAAATATAGAAATCATACTAAGTTAAGAAATTCCTTTGAAAATCCAATCGAAAGAGATTTTTGAAATATGTATTAACCATAAAAGTAAATTCAAATAGCTTATGTGAATTTTACTGTGCCTGACAAAGAAAATTCATGTTTTTTGGATTTATTTTATGATTTAATATAAAACTGTAAAAGAGTTAAATAAAATCTATGAATGAATTATATATATATATATATATATATATATATATATATATATAAATATGTATTTATATATATACTTATTGACATTAAATTCATATATATAAAGGCATACTTTTATGTGTTTTTATAGAACTGCCCGTAAATTATTAAAAAAAAAGTCCACCATTTTCTTTTTTACCTAAACCATAGCAAAATGCAGGAAATGAATTGGAAAAAGGAATAAGGAAACATCATATTTCTTCAAAAGTCCTCGAGACAAAAGTTTTGACAGTGGATTGAAACAAAATCGAATATTCTTAAGCAAAAAATTTATCTGGATCAATTCCAAAAACTAAAGAAAAGGCAATTTAAACTAAGGATATTAAACTAAATATATTTAATGTTACATTGTTTGTGTAATTTTAACAAAGTATGAACTTTACTTTTAAAAGCACTTCAATATATGCTCTATATTCTATCACTTTTACTTGTATACCCAGAATAAATTAAGCAGATTTTGAAACTGGTTCATGACAATAATAATGTGGTAATTTTTCTCTTCATATTTAGAAGAAAGTTATAGCAAAGTAAAAAAGTAATCTTTGTTTTGCTTAGAAAATATCGATGATTACATTCTTCGTACAACAATTGTTTATTTTTTTTCCAGGCATTTTATTTACATTTATATTTCCCATTATAACAACTTGCTAAATTCATTATCAAGTTATTGATAATGAATTTTTAACAGAGAAATACTTTGAATCTTTTATTAAGAGGAAAGAATAATAAAGACAAAACAAGTGTTAAAAAATCCCTAATTATAATATTTAATAGTAGAAAGTTAAGATTTATTGGAAAGTTTTATTAATTCTTTATAAGTGATTCATTACAACTAGTGAATTAATTTTATGGTGTACTTTAACACTAAAAAATCACATAATTGTCAAAATAATAACAATATATGCACAATTTAGTAGCTAGTTTATTTGCAGTTAAAACTTCATAAAATAATTTGGATTATTTGAAATTTTATTAACAAAATAATATTAGATTTTTACTCGTATTACTTATGTTAAACACAAATGCTCTCTCACAAATTATTTTTATGTGTTATTAATCCTTCAAATATAAAATATTGCTGAATATAGTACTTGGAGTTTGTTAATTCCAACAAGTATAGAAAAGTTTCATGGTAGTGATTAAAATTGTAAGGGTTTTATTTTGAACACATTAATAATTTATAGCATGGAACTATTTCTTTTGTTTAACATTGTTTTATATTTTAATATTTTCATTAGATTCAATGTCACCAAAAATACTGCATACATCATTTATAGTTTTATTTCATTCCATAATAGTTTTGTTACATTGTTAAATTCAGCAACATTTTTTTTAAGAAAAAAAAAAAAAAACATTTTATAGCTTTGAAATCATGCAAACGCTTGCAAAATAGACTTAGAGATTAATATCACAGGAACTAAGAGTTATTCATCCTTAGTTAAAAAAAAGTTGATCAAATTGTCTCTCCGCCAACTTTTCACAATATTATCTTTATGTGACGGTGTTTCGTCTTATAGAATTATAATTTCTAAACGTACTTTTGACATTAGGAAGGAGAACATTTTCTAAAGTTCTAATTTTTATGCATGTCAGACAGAGATTTGTTTTATTTTTTTAAAAATAAGGAAAGTTAATTTTAGAAATACTTTATGACTATTGTTTGTTACACTTTAAGACTTAAACTTAACAGCTTCATTCTCATCATTACATCAAATTAATACTGACAATGAGTAATTGCTTTAAAAGATTGCTTTAACGCAGAATCTTTGCATCAAATGAAACTAATTTATCTTTTGTGAATAAAGATAGAATGTTATTGCAACACATTTTCTTCCTCCTCTCCTTCTTGGTTGTACTTTTTGAAGCTACGACATTTTTTTGAAATTTTTATTTATGCCCAAGTTTATTTGTTTGATAATTTGTTATTGAGATCCATATTTATGTACTTTAACTTATTTGTGCTTATAAAACAGCTTTCGAGAATTTTCGAGGCGAGTTATAAAAAGTTCTTCTTTTAAAAATGAAATTTTTTTAATTATTCACGACAAGACAAATAAAATAAAGATTGACTCTCTTATCTTTAAAGTTTAGTATTTGATTTATGTTTATTTATTTCAGATTTTATTTCATTTTTGAATCGTATCTCTGAAACCATTGTGTTAACAGGAAAAAAAATATTAAATACGCAAGAATTTCATTGTAAACGTGTGTTGTTTTTAAGTATTGAAAATAATCACACCTTTTGCATATTTTTTAGTTATAGGCATATTTATGTAAACTTTTGACCGACGAATGTCTGGTTAATATTTCATAGGAGCTTCTTTGATTGTAAAGAAGGTAAGAATGTTAATAATGCCTATGGATATTAAGAATAGTTGGAGCCAAATGACTTTTTACTGATTTAGTATACAAGTTTGGGGAGAGAGATTATGAATCATGCACTGATTTTTCCATCTTAATATAACTCCAGATTTCTTGATGTTTGAATTTAGAGGATCTGACTTGATTAAAATAATCTGGTGGATATAACTGAATGTACAATATTTTTTTAAGCTTCCGTTATTATTACTTATCTAATTGTTTATTATTTTATTATTAATTATTTATTATATTATTTTATTTTCTAATTAACTTTAATTTTTGTTTAATGTTACTTCAGAAAAGTATTTCTTCATTTTTATTAACAATAATTGCTAAAGTGGATTAAATAATTTAACTAAACGAGAATAAAAATTTATTGCGAATAGAAATTTACATAAACGTTAATACAGAATGCAATAAAAATACATTGAATTTATACAGAGTATAAATATATTATTCGCTTTATAATAATATGATATATATTACTATTGCAAAGCTTAATTTCATTTGATTTATAACAAATTTGTTTTAATGAACAATTTTTTACTTAAATATAATTAGCATCTGTTCTTTTCAGCCGTTTTTCATCTTTGTAAACCGTTGCTTTATTCAATACATACAGTTCATAAATGAGTTGAAAATGAAAAACAAATTAATTTAGTGTTAAGAATTCATTTGGGAATTGAAATAGTATGTATTTCTAACTTAATAGAACTAACCTTTATATGATAAAAAAAAAAAACATTTTTAACAAAGTTGTATTTTAAAGAAAGAAATCTATTAAAAATTATCCAAATTAAAGGAAAAATTATTATTCTCAGCTTTTTAATTGTTACTGAAGTTTTTTAAATTGAAATTTTAATTGAAAATTAAATTTATTTTATTTAATTTGTTAGTTATTCTAATAGATTTCTTTTGAATTAAAAATCCATTATGTTAACATTAATTTTAGTAGTAATTTTATCATGGACAAAGAGTTTGAGAATGCATCTTTCATACTTCAATTTCCCGTGAGAAATATTTTATATATTTGAGTTTGTTTTAGGTGCTTGATGAATGATCACTAAATATTTAAATTATATTTGATTTTTTCTTACATTTCGGTATAAGATGAACTAGTGTATTTTTAACTTATGTTGTATCAGATGAATATGATGATTTTCATATAAATAGGATGTTAATTATGGAAATAAAATATACTGAAAATTATAGATGGTATTTGATTGAGTCAACATTATAGATTTTTTTCAAAATTATAGATTTAACGCAGGACTAGTTTACTGACCCTAGTAAAACTATATTTATATTATTAAGAAAGTATAAATATTTGTAACAATTTGTTTTCTTTAAAAGGTTTATAAGATGATATTATGAAATTCGTGATATCCTGAAATGAATCAATATTAGGGAAATGATAACCTAAAGACATACTTTTGGGGTTAAGTTTTGTTGACTATTTACTATCACTTATTGTAAATTTTATTCTTAATATTGTATAATTTTAAATTAGTTTATATTTTATAAAAAACCATTTTTATAAAATATGAAAAATGGAAAATATAATATTTTTTTTTGAATTTATATTTAGAGTGAATAAAAAATAGATTCACGGTATATAATGACCTCTAAAGAGAGTTCTGCACTTTAAGTGATTTATTTTGTTAAAAATGCCTTCGTAAAAGTTTAAAAATTGATTGTTGAACAATGCATTTCGTTAATTAATTTGTTGATTGTTTCATATTTCATTATTTTGATGTCGAAAAATAAATATTGCTATGTTAATTTCCTCCATTTTAATAATATTTTAAGCCGTTGATTCTTTGTATAATAGTTTTCAATTCGTTGATCATGTTTTTTATCAATTAATTCATTGATTATATCATCTAGATTATTTATAGATCGGAAACATAAGATTATTTTAAAATTTAAACTTAGTTTAAATTTAAACGTAAAAAATATTGTTATTTTATCAGCAAAGCTTTTATTTTTTTCAAATGAATGCCTGGTGAGTAATGTGCTGATTATCTAGGTGATTTGAGAAATGAACATTACACATCAGAAATCAACATCTGAGCAATGAATAACTTCACAGAATTTAAATTTTAATTATTTATTCTCCAAAGCACATTTTTATTGCAATTATATAAGGATTAATTTTTTGCACATATTTTATGTCCTTACATCGTGCTTCCGTTGATTCAGAGTTTTTCCGGAAGACATCATCAATGCAAACACGTGCCACACATCAAGAGGCTATAAATTTAAAGCTTAGTGATTGATGGCAGTACTAAATCTCGACTACTTCCTCTCGCGAAATTAAAAAACATTGCCATTAGATACGTTAAAGTATTACGTCTACAGTTTATTATTGAATCAGGTTTTATTTTAGATTAAAAGTAGTGAGCCTCATACTTTGGAAGAATTACAAAATTGACCATTTTACTCTAAAAAATTTTATATTGCTAATTATTAGGAAAATATGTGAGTTTAACTATTCAAAACATCTTTCTTCGAATTCAAAAGAGAATATTTAAATTTCCATCTTATTATATTATATACAAATATTTAATTATAAAATTTCTTTTAAAATATTTAAATGTCAAAATTATTATTATATATATATATATATATATTCTAATAATAAAAAAATAAATATAAATTTTTATTAATGCTTAATTTAATAAATAAACAGACCTTTTCAAAATATTCCTATTCAAATAATTCTGTAAAAGTGTTCAATGTTTTAAACTATGTCCAGTTGTTGGAAAAACCATTAAATAATAATCTTTTTTACATTATTCTTTTTATAATTTATTTTTAAAATCAATAATTTTAGTTTAAAAGTGAAAAGAATAAGAGAAGCTATATAAAATTATAAACGAATGTGATCAAAAAGACATTGTTTTTTGTAACTTAAGTATTAATTAATATTTATTTTTCATGGTCTCAGTAGAATTATTCAAATATTAATCTCTTATTTTATCAGAATTTAAAATGAAACATTTTTGCTCAATAATAGATTATAACAGGCATCGATTATACATAACATGCATCAATTATACATGTTTTGTTTACATTAAAATCATATTTATAAATGAACACAAAAATGTGCATACGTAAAACTTATAACTATAATTTATAAGAAAATCAAAATTTAGTGAAAAATTATTTAAAAGTTAAAATTTTATGAAAAATTATTAAGCTTTTAATAATATAAGAAAATCAAAATTTAGTGAAAAATAATTTAAAAGTTAAAATTCTATGAAAAATTATTAAGCTTTTAATAATATAGAGAATTACAGAAGCTATGATGTTTTCAAAATATACTCAACGAAGTTCAGTGATTTTCATTTCTATAAAATAAAATTTATTGTTAGGATTTTTGCTGAATAGAATCAAAATTTATTGCCGAGGAAAAATTTTAGTAAGTTTTTACAAAATTTCTTTCATTGTGCACCCATGCAGTAAAAATATATTCTTTTTACTTTCATGGTAGATGCAATTCATTCCATGAACTTCTTGAGCAGTACTTTGATGTATACTTTCCAAATTTTTCTATTCTTATCGAAATTATAATTGTGATTAGCAAATTAAGAGTAAATAAGGCAGCTGAACTTTTATTATTTAAGTGTTTCTTGCTAAAAATGTGTGATGAGAATATGTTTTGATGCAATACATTATACTCATGGTGACATTTCATTATCCAAAAAATAACAGTTAATTGAATTTTTTAAATACTTTTTTGCAATTTTTTTTTATCAAATTAGGCGACATTTTAAAATAACCAAATTTTTTAAACCATATACCTTAAATTTATACCCTTCTCCGACCACAAGGGGAAAAAATACTTTTTCCTAAAATATCTTATTTAACTTAAAAAAAAAAAAAACTTTTTTAGAATTTACATTTGCGCCTCTCCGCTTGTATATAAAGTACCTTATATGATTAAATTCGCTTATATATGTTTGTTTCACATGTGCCCTTTCATCAGTGTTTAAATTTTTTATCACTTGGCGACAGAGTTAATAGCGGAATTGAGGATAAATTTCATCATTTAATATCTTTATATTTATTGTAATATACATAATAAAATAAATGTTTATGAATGCTCCGTTTTGTGTTTTTGAAAAATCAAAAGGCAGTAGGTGTAACTATACAATTTTTTGAACTTCAAATTGTGTTCTAAATTTAAAATCCCAGTTTTTTTTTTTTTTTTTTTTTTTTTTTTTAAACAATTGTTCCATAATGTGTTATTAACTTTCTTTTAGAAATTTCGTAAAAGTAACTTTTTCGTAATTTGCTAGAATTCTCAATACTAGGTATGAAACAAAAGAGTTTTAATTATGAAATGATTTAAGGGGCCCTCTTTGAAAGTTTGGTATACTCAGCTTTATAATTTTAGCTATACACATTCATCTCAGTGAATTTCGTAACTACATTAGTTTCTGCAGAATGAGGAAAATGTTTTCATTGAATATTCTGAGTACATAGAATTTCCATTCCACTTCATTAGAGAGGATTCGCATATTACCCTTTTCTACTAAACCCTCCGCAATTTATATTCTAGTTTAATATAAAATTCAGAAGCAATGGTCTTAGAAAATACGAAGCTTTGATGGCTATATTTGTTTTACTTATATATGTTATTTGATGGCTATATTTCTATAACAATAAAGTAGCCTCAATTTCAGTGTGAAGTTTACAGAATTAAGGGGGAAAAAAAAAAAGGAAATTTTTAAATATTAATAATTTTTAGATACTAATAATGTGTGTATGTACTTGGAATTTTTGATCATATTTGGAAGACAATTCATTATCTTTCGTTTAAAAATTGTGTGTTTTACTATTTTTGAATAAATAATTGTACAGAGTTTTTCTTTATAATGGCTATTTCTTAAACAGCAAGCCAGGATGTATAAATCTAGTTTAAATTACTTAAAATAAGATAACACATCACCGTTTATGCTAAAAAACAAATTACTGAAAAATTTATGAAAAATAATTTTTCATTCTTTATTCTGGTTGAAAAGAATATGAAAGATTTTTCACATAATATCGTATCAAGTAAAAATATTTCAATGACGTATGAGCAAAACTAAACCAGTTACTACTGTTTAAAGTGGGAACGCTTTTTTACCACTCTGAGAAATTGGACTCATACACAAAATAATTTGAATTGCGCTGGAATTTTATTAATAAATAGCAATAGATTTTAAACTAAAAAATTAAATGTATTTGTTTCTTTATAAAAACACAACTTATTCTGAAAATAGATAAATAAAATAGAATAAAAAGATATTTTGAAAATTGAGGAAAGTGAATCGATATTCTTTTAGTTTTACGATAGCCCTTTGTGACACGTCTTTAGAAATGAGAAAAAATGTCATCAGTCAGAGAATTTAGTCTTTGTCTGCTTTATTCGTTGAGGAGTGTATTATTTATGCTCTACATAGTGTACATAAAAAAACTTGTACAAAATGCAACTCGAGAGCTCGGACGGCTTACTTTACATTTCGTAATACTTATAAAAATATATTTCTAGAGTTTAACACCACTTATAATACGCACCTCAGTTTCGACATTTCAATGTATTTAATGTTTCAGTATTACAAGTGGTTGATGAAATAGTCATTAAACTTTGTTAACACATGGCACTTAAACGTGCAACTATTTCATAAATAAGCTACTGCATCCACAGTAAAGGAGCAGAGGGCATTTAATAAAATTATTTTAAATATGTACAATAAAATAAATGTGTTCAAAAATAAGAAAAATACTTCTTAAAGTTGCTTAAAATAATGATTTAAATAACAAAATAAGTGCTTCATAACTGAAATTTGGAAGAAATGCATGTATCCTAAAAAGTATTTAAGAAAAAGATTGTTTAAAAAATTATTGAGGCTTTTCATGGCCCAAAGGAAAGAAACTTTGGAGTCAAATTTCCATGTTTATTTTCATTCACAATTAAACTTCGAAACATAGACTTTTGTTTCAGCTTTTTTCCGTATATTTATAAGGGTATGTGCTTGGGAGTTTCCCTATTTCCTCTGAGTAACATCTTTCAGTAGTATTCACGATATGGGGGAGTTATGGTATCACAAAAGGTTGATACGTTTAAAATTTCTATGGTTTTAACTTAAATATCAGTAACTAGAGTTTTTTGTTATCCCGTTTACTAAACCTGTTAGTAATCCATTTGTTCTATGATTGGGTTATATTAAAGCGTGAAATTAACAAAAATCTTCAGAGATATATGTAATTTTTCTTAAAAAATGATTTTAGGTTTATAGTAGATGAAAAAAAAAGATAAAAATTTAAAAATTGTTTGCATTTTAAAAACAAATTGGATAAAAATAATCCTAAAATCATGTCAAACACAAGACTGTGCGTTACGAAGAATAGTTACGATCAAATTACACTAAACAATAATCTGAAATGAATAACAATACATCATGCATACTGCAGGATTGACTTAGCCTTAAACAATACGCTTCAACACAAATGTTTCAAAATTTTAAAACCATTGTTTCGTTACATAAAAAAAAAAAATAAATAAAAATAAAAATGAAGAGAGCATTATAATTGTCATATGTATATTTATTATAATTTAGAAATTTTGCGTTATATAATTATTACTAAATGGTATGCACTTTGTTTTTAAGTCATCTTCAGCATTTCTACCATTAATTGGTCAAGCGGCCTAAGTAAATGATTATGAAGCATAAAATATGGAAAATAAATGTTAGCGTCTTTGGGGAGTTGTCTTCAAAAAACTGTTAAGCAAACTAGGTAATTGTTGAGGTGATATCCTTGATAGCCCTTAAAGGGGGGAAAAAGTATTTTTTATACCAGTGCGATATGCCTGCTTTTGAAACTAGTCAAATCCAATAAGTAAACTCCAAGAGATCAAGATAGGAAACTGTAGATTTTATTATTTTTGTTAAGTTTTCCACTTTTTATCCACAATAGCATCATTATACAAA
>JAPDSC010067960.1:0-23287 GCA_026290005.1 Latrodectus geometricus
ATTCATCTCATGAAAATTTAGTTAGAAAGCATTAGAAAATTTAAAAGCAATTACCTTATTTTAAGAATAAATTATGATCTACTTTAATAAGCAAAAAATAGTTCATTAAATGAGTAATTATTGCCATGTTAATTAAATTAATTAAATAATTTTAAATACACTGAAAAATTTAAAAAAAAAACTTGTATGATGTACTTATTTTAATAGTATATATACTAAGTTAGCCAGATAATTTAGTTATTCTCTTCTTAAACTCCTAAAATCTTTTAAATAAATTTCTTTATTGACATGTACCTATTACATTGTAAGGAACAATGCTTATCTAATCTCTTAATAAAGAAAACACATCTTAAGTTATGTGAATCTTAAAATAGTATATGAGTATGGTAGGCGATGGGTGTACAGGTATAACTTTGACGATCTTTAATTATAATAAATTTATGAAAATTTCAGACATTGCTTTGGGATTATCTTCGGAAAAATAAATAAATGTGAATTTAAAAAATATTATTCTAATCCATTATTAATTCCCTTAAATTTAAAAAGAAAAAATATAAAATAATCTATGGTTACTCTTAGCAACTAAGATTTAAAATTTTAAAGTTCTTAGATAAATTACTTAATTGAGAAGTGGGTGTTGACATTTTTTTTAATGTTAAATAGCCAAATTCCTTGCTCTAAAATTTGCATATATGTATAAAAAACGTTTTGCAACATACCTATTTTTCTCTGCAGAAAAGGTAAAGCTGAAAATAAACTACAAATGTTACATTGAATATGCTAAGCATTTTATAATGCGCACGCCTAGTTACATTAATAATTTTATTTTTCTTTTAATTTCCATCAAACTTGCAATTCCTAAATTATTTGAAAATGTATTAAAATTACTTTTAATTTTAAATGGAAGATTTCAGAAAAAAATTAATTTAAATATTAAAATGCAAAGAGAAAAAGAGTTGATTTTGCAGCATTTTCAATTTTAACTACAAAATAAAATGTTCGCAACCTTATTCATGCAAATAAACGTTGCGTGTTATAAATATTATTCATCAAATCATATAGTCCTTTTAAAGAAATATAAAATTACATACTTTTTAGCAGAAATATTCTCAAATAAATATTTTTGTTTGTTTCTAAATAAGTGTGAATCTAAGTGTCAACTTGGCCCTTAGATTAAGCATTATGTCAAACTTTTCTCTATTAGTTATGAGAGCTACTCGGTAAAATAGAGCGTCAGATTGCCGGAATTACTTTCGGATATGAAACACGGTATCAGTTTGAAATCGGATTAGCAGCGAGGGGCACATTCGCTGAAAAATCATTTGCATATAATCGTATTAGAAAGTTGCGAGTTGAATATCTAGTGCCGTAACTTAAGTAATGTGGTGTATGAGAGAAAACAGAAATTCTTCTATAGTTCGTTGCAGGGCTTTTGTATATGCGACAAAAAATAATATTTAAATGAATTTTTGTATACAGGTTTTACAAATGCTTATATAATAAACTTAACTAAAAAGATAGATTCAAAAATATAAAATATGAATCCAATTCAAGTCTTTTTCATGGATTTCTCTACGGTGAATTTATTTCGTGAATTTAAAGAAACCAATCAGTGAAGTTATTTACAATCTACAAAGGTAAATGCCATTTCATGTCTAACGTATGTTTAATATATTCAGAACAGTTTTTCATAAGCATGCATACTAAATAAATAAGCTGCATGATGTTAAACCAATTTACATTTTTCGTTAATTTACATATCATGATCTAAAGAATCAAGAGTTATTGGAATAATGATATAAATGTCTTAACTATTTGATTATTTTATCTTTTTCTACCATAATTTATAATCTACAAACTTTATATACTGTTAAATAATTTTTCACCAAATTATCTAAAGTGCGAGAGAATAGTGGTAATAAATAACTGAATAAGAAAAAAAAATCTAAAAATTAAACATATAAGTTTCCAAGTCTCATTTAAGAGGAATTTTAATGTCACTTCAATTCACATTTACATTCCTTACTTTTTGCTATTTTGTTTTTTCATGTAAAAGAGTATTTATGTTATAGCACACATTGCTTCTGCTGTATTTAAAATAGAAAAAAGGCATAGTGAAATTTATATAATTTGGGAAATGTTTTCTTTCAAATATTTTTTCGGCCTCTCAAAACTTTAAAGGATCTTCTTTTGAATGAATGCAAATAAATGAGAAGTGGTGTAACATCTTGTAACATTGACTTTAAAAGTGTAGACTAGAGAACTTTAACGTTTATCTTAAGGGTTAAAAATAAGTTAATAAATTGCACTGATATTTCTCTTTCATGGTTATGTAGAGTCACAGAAAATATTTAATCTAGCTACCAATTATCCATAAAGAGCTGTCTAAAGGGGTTTAAAACTGCCATACATTGATGGTTGCTATAGTTTTATTCATGGAATCTTTGCTGCGAACGGAATAAACATTTTGAGACAAACTGTAAAGATATTAGCTTGGGAAATCATTTAGAAGATATTTAAAATAATAAAAAAAGCCATTTCAAGATGTCCAACAAAAAAGAATTTCTATTATATAGGTATTTAAACCATAAATTTATGGCATGAAGTAAGGCTAAATTTTATAATTATATGAAAGCCGATATAAGTCCATTTTATAAATATTCTCTATGATACTTTCATTACTTCCACTACTGACAATATTAATGGACTTTTGTACTGCACTTTACAGTAAGCAATGATTTTGTATTAAATAAATTAAATATTTGATTCATATAATGATTAGGTAAATATTGATATTTGAGATTTGTTTTTACTCGTAAGAAAAAAATATATCTAAATACATATCGATTGAATATGTATCTTGAATCAGTTCTTACTGATACGATGGAAAATATGCCTTGCTTTATTATAACCAAAGTTGCTTTATTGTGTTTCATTGAAGAAAATCTCGGAATTTTATTCAATAGCATATTTTAATAGTTGGAAATAAAATCCTAAAATGTTAGAAAACAACAAATTAATTTATAATAAAATGAAATACTCCAGTATAAATAATTTTAACAATTTTTCTGTTAAAATATGAAAACATTTTTGTTGTAATATTTGTATAAACTAAATAACATTATGAAATAGCTATTTTAAGATTTATTATGACAAGAATATTTTCATTTGAACCATAATGTAAAAAGTTGTTGCATATCATTAATTATTAATTATTTTGTATGTTGTCCAGAACAACTAAACTTGAAGATACGAGTTTAGTTGTTCTGGACAACACGTAACATAACAATATAATATAATAATATTATATTGTTAATAATATAATAATATTATATTGTAAATAAACAATACGTAAAATAATTCACAATTAAAATATTTCGTACAATAATAAAATATAAATTATTTTTCACTGTATATTATGTAAAAATTATTATGTAAAAAAGGATTTCATAAAGGCATCCAAATGTTAGTCTGTATTAGTA
This sequence comes from Latrodectus geometricus, assembly GCA_026290005.1. Taxonomy (NCBI): domain Eukaryota; kingdom Metazoa; phylum Arthropoda; class Arachnida; order Araneae; family Theridiidae; genus Latrodectus; species Latrodectus geometricus. Next base: position 3,483 of record JAPDSC010067960.1, read on the forward strand.
ACAAAATTTTGTTCATTTACAGGATTTGCTTCAACGGAACCATTTCAAAAGATCTTAAAAATCGTATATCTGTTAATTTATTTTTAGACTTAATTCCACGAAATTATAAATGACAAGATTTGAAATTCTTATTAAAGGCACATCTTTTTTACTCTTCAAATCATTTGTTAGTTTCCTAATTATTTTTGTTAGTGTATTATTTCACTTTCCTTTAAATATCTGATGGAAAATGGCAATGCATTGTATACAGTAAAGAAGACCCAAATTTAAAATTTGATTTTGTGCATTATTTTAAATAATAATACTTGTAAAATGTACCATAATTTATCTTAATTCCCCTTTTCTATAAATGCTACGAAACAATGGAAATGTTTTTCATCAAAAGAAGCCAAAATACTTCTAAAGAACATGAAGTATTATTTACTTTTGTAAATGCTTCAGTACTACTGAATGAATGCATGAATATTTTTATTATATTTAATTTAACGAACACCTATAAAACAATACTTGAAAACTTGAATTTTGCAAATCTCTATTTAAAAAATGAGTCTCGAAAATAACCACAAAATTCCGTAAAATTGAAATAAAGCTTTAAGGAGACGCTTCCTTTTTATTCACGTAGGCTTTTTGTTATCTCTCATGTAAAGCTCCTGTTGTTTTCTGTATTGCACCTCGTTAGCACCCGGTGAGTCGCGAAACAAATTGCAAAGACACTATGCTAGGGTGACGATAGGTTGCCAGTGAGGTTAAGGTTGACACACTCAAAAAGCAACCACTGTAAAATCAGGCGGTCTGTTGGATGCTGATAACAAGGTTAGTAGAAAGGGTCTATCGTCATTTTTGCTTCCTCCATACTAAAGCTTTTGTAATCTAAAATAATAAGAGCCAAATTTCAGGTATCAGAAGCCCTGCAGAGACTCAAAATGTTCCTCCATGGCTTTTATCGGTCACAGCAACGAAATGATACTGCCCCTTTTCTTCTTATTATAGAGAAGTTTGATGCATTTGATAAATTCAGTGTAGTATTTATAGAAAAAGTTCTTTACTGATGTTGCATAATCATTTTTTATGGTTCCTTTTGCAACAATAATATTCCCTGTAATGTTTATCAAGTAAGAATGTACCATATTAGTAAAGTTGTGAATTCATATAAAGTGTGAACAAATATTCATGTTTTTTAAACTAGACTAGACTCTTAAATTAGATCTTTAGTTGCAAGCCTAAAAGCAAATACAATAGTTACAAATATTCTGAATTCTTGAATTATGTAGATACATTAGTGTAATATATTTTATTTGCTAGTCACCAAGATTTTTTTTTCAATACTTGGTCACCAGGACTGAAATACTATTATGTATAAAATGTGTGTAAACTATATAAAATATTACTTAAAATATCAATATCAATATTTTGTGATACATGTTTGCACGACGTTTTTATGTTTTAAAATGAAATTATTTTATTTTAAAATGAAATTATTTCATTTACATTAATTTCAAATAAAAAGTCACCTTGCTTTTAACTAAATAATTTTATACATTTTAGTGATTTTAGATTGCTATATTATGTTATCATTTATACTGTGATTATGATAACATAATATAGAAATAAGAGTAAAGTTGTGATTATATATATATGTTGCGTGTAATATACTTTAAACACCCCTCCTTAAAAATCAACAAGATTAAGTAAGCTGTAAAGAAATTTGTTAGTGGAATATTTTCAACAAAACGTCTTATAACTGCAAACACGTTCACACATGTATTTTAGAAAAAGAATGGCATATTCCAATGATACATTAGAAAAATCATAATGATATATTAGTATTGGAATAACATGTTCCAATGATAGTACAATATCCTTTAACATTAATGTTACCATACCAAGATTATTTTAAAATTCAGCTAAGCATTCGGTGTTTTAGAGGCAATATTCGATGTTATGTTATTCACGTTAAATCAGACAATTTGAGCCAGAAATAAAGTAGCTTTTGTTACAATAAAAATCCTTAAAAAATTGTGAATCGAAATATTTTTCAAAGGATATTGATTAAGATGCATTATTATAAAACCACATTTTTGTCAAACACAAACTTGAATCAATAGCAAATCATTTCGTGCCATTAAAAAAGTAAAATTTGCTATTTCTTAGCAATTTAATCTGCTAGTAACGAGCAGCTTGGTTCAAATAGCCAGGTTTCATATTAAATAAGTAAATAAAGTTGATGAAATATGATACTGAACTTTTTTTATTTAAAATCAATTTTTACTAGAAAAATGTATAGGAAACGTGTAATCTTTCTAATTCTTAGTTCAATTTAAAATAATTGTCAAAAATATCAGCAAAGAAGTAGTATAGCCATAAAAAAAGGTATAAAAATAATCCTAACATTTCACTAACTGATCTAAACTAAATAAAACTCTATCTTGTTAGCCATTTTTGTAAAGCTTTTAATAGCAATTTTTTTCACTATTTTTATTAATACATATCATAAAATTATTTCCACAAAATGCATATTAATATTTAAGAATCATTTCCAGTAAAATATTATATATTCTTTACAAAAAGGGTCACAGATTTATTAATAGATGTGATACAATATGCATTCTTAATTTGTGAGTGGTGAAGAACTTAATGATACACACATAAATACGTCCATAACTTACTTTCTTAGGTATATAAATGATAATGCAACTAAAGCACACAGATAATTAAAGGAAATAATCTTAGTATGTAATAATAGTATTTTTTAAATACTAAGATAATGTGAAGAGAATAATTATAGGGACTCTCTCTCTCTCTTGAAGAATACATATTTAAGAAAAATCAATTTTCAAACATTTTGCTTGAAATAATTATATAGCACTCATAATTTTTTACCGAATGATGCTTCCGCTTGAGTGACATTATTTCTTATATCAATTATTGTGACATTATTTCTTATATTATTATTGCAGTTAAGATACATTCATCTTAACTGCAATATTTAAATAGAAATTTTACAAATTTTGGTCATGAAATAAATTATTAAAGAAAATGGACTACTTCTTATTTTGCGCTACATGGTGCTAAATGATTAAATGCAGAAATAAACTTCCGTGTATGTATCAAAGTAACCACTATCTTGAAAACTAAAGGAATTTTTTTTTCATTCTTCTCTGTGTTCCTTATGTTTAACATGGCGACAATTTAACTTAAATGAATTAGTGCCAGATAACTCAGTGGAGGGCAACTCTTTCCGAAATAATTGAACAACAAATAGCATCAAAACATACCGTTTATCTAATTAATTATGTGTGCTCAACGACAATGGGCTTATGGCTGGGCCTAACAAAACTCCATGAAATTTCTGGGAAAGAATATAAACAAACAAAAAATAAATAAATGAAGGAAAAAATGTTGCCAATGTTCAAACATTTCTGTTCCTTTCTAGTCCCCTCCCTACAACGAAGAAAAATTACTCCATTCCAGTAAGAAAGATGCAAAAGCTGTGTGACCCCCATTGAGAAAGCTAAGCACTGATCAGAACTGCACTGCTACTTCCAGAGACACTGATTGCAATTTTTCAAGAAGATTAAGAAGAGAAGAATTAAGCCCTTGGTTTTGCTGTGAATCTAATTCGCCAGTTAATCTCGTTTAAAGTTGAAATTTGGTATTTTTTTTTTATCTAATCTTGTTCTCTTTTATTTATTTTTTTTACCCTGCTCACATATTCTTGACAATAACTGATTTAATTAGAAGAAAAGTGAGGTCTATTGTGTGGCTGTGAAATAGTTGCGCTTTAAAGTAATCATTCAAAAATTTCATTCAGCTTATTCGCATTTTTAGGTGAACTTTTTTTTTAATACAAATTTTTTTATTGATTTTTAGATTAAAGAGCAATATATTTTTAATCAGGGTACAAATATATATTTCTAAAATACCTTTGCTCATTAAACATAGAAATAATTTTTGATTTATAAAGTATTTTCTATTAAAAAATATGAGCATGTGTTCCCTTTCATAATTCTTGTATTTATCTATTACATACTAAATGTAACATAGAAATTATTAAATAATGTTCCTATAGAATAAAAAATACAAAATAATTTTTATAAATGTTGCAAATTTGAAATTATAAATATTTTTTTTAATTTACAATGAAAGAAGCATGATGTAGGATAAAAAAATAATTAGTTATTGTTTTTACATTGCAAGCTAAAATACTAATATTTTAAATTTTTCCTATATATCTGTGCGTCTTTATTTATCTAACTATCTATCACTTTAATAATAAATAACTTTTTTCATGTATTATCAGATTCAGAGCAATTTGATTTTCAACTAAATTATAATAAACTTTCAAAATATTGTTTTTGAAAAAAATTTATTGTATAACTTTAAAAGGCTCATAAAGATTATAAAATGCAAATTAAAAATGTATCGTAATCCGGTAATGATTTATCAACTTGAAAGCAATTAAAATTAATTTAATTTTAGACAGTAACGCTATTTAACACAATGCGAAATATTAAAATGATACCAACTTTTCCCCTTATAACTCTCAGCAAAAGAAAGTTTCTTATTTTGGAAGGTATCAAACAATACAAAAAGTTAATCATCATCTCCAAAAATAATCTGATCGTCAAAATAGAAAAGACGGATTTTTCAACAAAAAAATCACATAATTCAAGGGTGAATAATGAAGGCCACTTTTTCTTAAAAAAATATAATAATAATTGCTAAACAAGAAAAATATATCGAGTATCTCAAATTAAGATCAAAACAAAGACCGAGGAAGATAAATAATTTTCGTGAAGCAGCTGAGATAATGCGAAAGGAAAGATGAATAAAAATGAGTTCCGGAGTTACTGATAGCATAGATTCCAATCTACTTTAGGGCATATGGCGACATTGGATCACTAGGCTTGCCTAAAAGAAAAAAGACCCACCTCCCTATTTTGCAAGCATTTTCTTCTTCAATTTTCTCCGTCTACTAGCAAACATGAACGTATAATAATATCCACATCTTTCAATTTTTTTTTCTCCCAGTATTTTTTTATCTTCAATTTTTTACTCCCAGTATTATCTTATCCTTATTTCTATTTTTTTCAAATTTGTGTCATTTCTGTTAAAGACTGAGGTGTCCATAGGTATTTATTTTTTTCCTAGTTGCTGCCAAAGAGGCACATGACTGTCCGTTTTATTGATATTTTTTAGTCCTTACACCTGGTCACGATTTAAATCAATATAAATATACAATTCACAGAGCTGTAAACTCTACATCATATCAGAAACGAATCCAGAAAAGAAATGTTCTGAAACCATTCTGATTGGTGATGCACTAAAAAGATTTTAAATATTTTATGCCGTTTTTATCAGTTTTAGAGGTTTCTACAAAAGTGCGCTTGTATTTTATTTACTTTTTTACTGTTTCGAAGATGGAATTGCTTTTCTGAAAATAACCTGGAAGCATTTTGGCTTTAGAAAAGAAAGATATCACAAAACTTAAAATTATATTGCTTTAAATAACGTAATCTTCACGAAATGAACCGATTAAAATACACATGTACTGTAGCAATAAAATATCACACATAAAGTTTACGAGTGCTGTAAAAAAGTGGAATTCATAATGTTACATACATATAACGCCAATGATTTGCCATATAAGAGAATTGACTGCTCTATTAAAATAATTCATTAAAATAATTCTATCAATTTATGTGCCAATTTTTAGTAAAGGATTTGCAACACAATTTGATTTTTATTTATTTAAATAAAATTTCTAAAGATTCCATAATTTGGGATCTTTGATATTAATTTTTGTTATGGGATTCTATGAGTTTTAAAATCAAAATGTCATTTTCATAAATAGTTCTAAATTATTAAATGTTAATTCACATTCTAGTGATACATTTCATATTATCTTTATGTCATACTTCATTTTATAATTTAAATAAATAAAACAAATGTACTAGCACAATTTTATTGAATATTTTTATGACTCTCATTTTCATTTTCAGTCTTTCGATGGAATCAGTTTTGTATATAGATTGAAACACATATTTAACATGATTGCTTTAATTTTATTCTATTCATTCTTTATAAAAAGATAATCTAAAAGCAGATAATTAAAATTAGTATACTTTCTTTCTGTAGTGCAAATGTTTTTCTTCATATACTGTACTACAAAGCTTTGTATTGCAAGTAATTTTATCTCGAAAGAAAATGTAGTTTATATTGCAACAATCCAGGAAAATGTTATCAACACTGTTATCGTTCTGCATTTTTTAATCACATAAAAGTAATGTAAAGTTTGGTTACTTTCTAAATTTACACCTTGTTGATGGTAATTATCGTTACTCTCAATTTTAGACCCACAGAAAATTGCGCGTCACTGTAATATACGTGTATGGGTGTATGATACGTAAAAATCTCCACAACACCTTCTTTCTCTTGATCTCAGCACTAATGACCAGCCTATCCACTTACGGTAATTGTTATGCGGCCAGAAGTGAGGTTCCGCCCACTTCAACCCACTAACATCACGTGGCTTTGTCGAAAACCCAGTTTGGTCCCATGAGAAAAGTGGTAATTACAGAACACTCTTAGAGCAAACCTTCTTTAAAGGATTTATATATAGGTAATACCTGTAGCTTTGATGTTTCGAACTTTGTCTGATGGCATATCACAGTTGGGAGTCATCAAGTCGAGACCATAAGCTATAACAAAGTGAGTCAGGTTTCACGGCAAAGGCGTTGAATGCTTTTTATGAAGTTATTTTCATCGAAAAGTTTCTTTATGAGGAGAGAAATGCATAAAAGAGAATGCAAGTTTTGCGTGCGGTCCTCTAAAATAGCTAGAAATCATTTATAATAAAAAATAGATTTTGAATAATAAATTTCAATATAATAAATTGAATTTTTTTAAGTATTATAATCGAACATAATTAAAGTATTATAAAGTTTTACATTTATATAATAAAAAACAACTTTATTTTGTTAACCTTTACCTAAATTCAAATAAATAAAATTTGTAATAGCTAACTAGACTACAACTATCACTTCTTTTACAGAAAATAATGAATTTTTTCAAATGATTTTACTATTATTAGATATATATTGAAGACCATTTATCCTCTCTAAATTTATTTTGTTAAGTACAATTTTAAATGCTTTACTTATGTAAATGATACTTTTGCTTTAGTACTGAATTCTTATTTAGAGAATTATGGTTTGAGTCTCAATAAAAAGAATAAACACCTTACAATTCCTTTGTACTTCCTCCTCATTTTACTTCAAAATACTTTCACTATATATATATATAGCTCATTTTGGTTTACTAATAGAAAATTTATAATTTGAAACCACTTCTCTTAAAACAATAGTTTTATATTTCTAGGAGAAACACTTGATTATAAACCATAAAAGTATTCATATAATATGAAAAATATAAATTTAAAATGCTCAAATTTTAAATACTGTTTGTTTTCAAGTGTTAATTGGGTAAATATTTCCATTGCAAATAATCTCTCGCTTTTGAAATTTTCTGTTCGTGTACGTTTCTGTATACGAACATTTCATTATTATAGAAAATATATTTGATTTTTGAAAAATGTCAGATAAAATCAAATAATTTATAAAACAAAATATATTATTGGAAAAGAAATAATATTCATGGGACTTAAAATGAAAAAAATTTTTAGCAAACGGAAAAATTTAATTTTATTATATTAATAAATTTCTTCGATTTCTTACTAATAAAAGAGCAAGATATTTAATATTCATTTTATTTCTCGAAAATTTAAACTTATTTATTTTAAAATATAAATATTAAGGAAGAGTTTATTTGTAACATAAAAATATTATCATAATTACTTCAATAAATTTTAGAAATAATTTATTTGATAGTTATTGTAAATGATTTTATTTTTAGTTGATTCATATTAGTTCTTCCTTGGGATACTTTTATGACAATCGAGTTTTTTTTTTCAAAACATTTATTATTTTGAATTGTGGAGAAATAGAAATCCTGAATGATAACATAGATAAGAAAATAATCATCATGAAAGAAATCCCATTGCAGTTAATTTGAAAGAAATCCAAATTTAATTCCCTTTAAAAAAAGATTAAATAGAAGCAAAGAAAACAGAAGAAATTAAAATAAATTATTCATGGGAAGGAACTTAATGATCAGAGTCCTAGTATGCCAAGGATAGTATTTCTATTAAACTTGAAACTTCTAATCAAATGACGACGATTAAAAGGGTATTTTACCGGAATTTATCCGATTACTGCAGATACCCAATTTTAGGGCGGGAGCAAAATTAACGAACTTAGAGCAAGGGGAAACTTCTCATCACAGATAATGTGACAAACAGTGCTTGTAATCACCAAGAAAATTAAACTGTCACAATATTTCTTTCGATGAAAGATAGCCTCTCATTCAATTTTCATCGAATCCCCAATAATAATTTCCAGAGAAAATGTCCCATTTCTCCTTCTCTTCGTTGTTTGTGTGATGAATAACATTGCCCTTCCTTTAACTTTTCTCATACCACTGTATTGGAGATGCAGAGCAGTGATTTGGGGCTTCAGACATACCGTTCATCTTGAAGTTCTTTCTTCATGCTAACAATTTCTTGAACAGCTGTAAGTTTCTATTATCATTTTCTGGAATGGCAGATGGCTTCTTTGTTAGATGCCATTTATTCTATAAAATGATTTTCAATTATATTCTGTCTTGTGATATCTTTTGTTTCTATACATATTTTTGTTTTTCTTAAGAATCTGTTTTTCCATTGTAATTTACAATTAAATATTTTCTTAATAATTTATATCTGATTTCCTGTCAAACGTATAAATCCATGGGATTGAAAGATTAATTTAAAATTATCAACTAAGCATATATTATGTAACAACAGGATGATCCTTCAATGAAAATAAGAGTAAATCATATTTTTAATAGGAAAGATTATTTTCTTATTCACTGTAAGGCACACAATGATTTTTCCTAAATAAAGGTTTTCACTTTAAATTTAACTGTGTTTCATTATTTTCAGAAATAAATATTTGAATTTGCTATTTTAAGCAATTACCAGTTATAAGTAACGGTTTTCTCTTTTCTGTGTTTTAAACACATTGATTTTTTGTGTATTTTATTCTCAACTATAAGATCTAAACATAAATACGTCCTAAAAGAAATAAATTAAATTGTTTCCTAAATAATTAACACTTCAATCGAATAATTTTTCAATTCAAATTTTTTATCAAGTAAATTTCTAATACTATTGGGAATTACATTATAAGAAATTTTATCCATTTGAAATACTTTTATTTTCATGTTGTGAAATGTGTTGAATCTATTTTTATGAGTAAAAAATTAGTAAAATTTTTTTTAACTTATGTTAACAATTTAGTATGCATCGCATGCTCAGAATATAAATCCAACAGCTAAATATGCTTACAATTGATTTGTTAAAGACCCTTATTGGTTGACCAGCAAAGTGCACTGACGCTATGAAAAGGGCAATTTTACATCAATGTGGTGCCTTTATCAAAACTCATCTCAAGCATTCAATTCTAGCACGTTCAATACTATGTTGCTTAGGAGCACAGTGCATTATTCCCTCACGAAAAGCAGACGCATTTAAAACAGTTTCAAAGTATTACAAAACTGACGTCTAACTCTAATCTATTGTATTCCAAACTAGGAGTTAATATTGCAAGGGTTGTAGTGGGAAGTATTTTAGATCTGGGTTGTAAACAATGACATGGTCACGATACGCACCAGTTACTATGGCAACATACGAGCAATCGACTTTCAGAGAAAGAGAGTACTGGGTCTTGGAATAAACTAAAACCTATGGGATAAGGCATGGGGAGAAGTGGGCAAAGTAGGCCCCTAAATGAGATTGAACCTGTAGAAATTCGATTAGCCTCACATCAAACGGCAGAGATAATCGAATCACATGAGAATGTAGATGATCTATCCAGGAAATCCTCTTTTGGAATGTCTGAAATTGAGACAAATAAACATGTACAAATAAGTCATGATTAAAAATAGGATACTCTTTCATTGCGTCCATATCATTCACTTTTAGCTATCTTCTTCCATTCAAAGTTGTTTTGTTTGTATGATATTTGTTATTTCTGGAACGCATCATAAACCAAAACATTCTCTTTGGATTAATTAAATATTTCCATTAAGAGCAATGTAATTTTACCATTAATGGTAATATTTAAAAAAAAAACAATATCGTTAACATAGGAATAATTCTTTGGTAAAGGAAAAATTAAATGCACTCTCTTTAATATTTACTGAACATGTTTTCATTTAAAATAAATGTTTATTCTCTTTGGAGTTTCAATAAATTAATAAAATTAAAATAAAAGTAGATTTTACTTTGACATGTATATAAAAAAGATATTTTTAAACAAATAATTAATAACTTAATAATGAATATCTAATTCACCATACATAAGTTCTAATAAATATTTAAGCAAATTGAACTTTTCATGTAAATTTCTAAGGTTAGCTCTGTAAAAGATTATATTTTTAATTTTTGAAGAATCTTTGTAATAAGTTTCTTTTGTATAAGTTTAAGCAAATATGTCAGTTTTAAAATATAGTTGCAATGCATATTAAGTTAATGCATATATAACTCATATTAAGTTAAAAACTGATAGCAAAATTTCCAAGGAAGGGTTTATTCTCAAATTTAAGCAATGTTATATTTTTATGTAGTAATTGTAATTTCTAATGTAGATTAAAATATACAATGAAAATACAAATGTATCATAAGTAATTGTTTCCTATTTGAGAAAAATTCAACTAATCTTATTTATTACTAACATCAAAATGCTTTGATTTTTGGTAAGCATTTAATACAAAATGTAGTATTTGTTTACATAAATTACATCAAGTTTTTAAAACTTAAGAATTTTTTAAGATTAAATCTATTTTCTTAAGCAAATGCATGTAAGAAAGTTGTCGAATAATCTTAGAAATTTATTTCTTACAAAAACATGTATAATATGTATCTTTAAGCAGTTGATATAAATAATTTGCTTGTTTGTCTTACTGAGTAAATGTATATACATAGGTTTTATTCTACTTATTTTAGAGTAGAACTTCAAGATAAATATTTTAGCAAATTAAATATGACAGTCTTTTAGTGAACTCTTAGATAGAAATTTCTAGGGCTATATTCTGTATAAAGCTTGATGTTTCTAATAAAATAAGACATTTAAGAATATGTTCGTGTTAGAAGATACTGGAGAGTTAACTATTTACATAATGGAATGCATGAATTCCCAATGTGGCTTCTCGCACTCAGTAAGCACTGCTGAATTCGTTACAAAGTCTCAACCACAATTTATACTTTCGTTAAAGCCATCACTTGAAATTACATCTATCTTGCATTTTTTGTTTTCTCACAAAACGTTATCGTTTTCCTCGGCGTTTTATTCAAACTTAAAAGGATTGAATAATTTGCCTCATAAGAAACAAGTTTATAAGGTAAGAATAGTAATTCAATACTCAGTCCATATAAATACTAGATAATCTATTTTATTACTCAAAGCAACTTATAAAACTGTCCGTGACAATAATTAAATACATTCTTTATGCTCCATAAGACGCAAGAGCATTTGCTTAGTTATGAAAACCTTATCAATCCTTTTTATTAATTTGTACCCCAATGGCTATAAGGTGTTATACCTCTAATACATTTTTGTCTTAATGCGATAACATGAAATCCGGAAAATAAAATTTCGTTGCCATTTGCTTGATATATATAGTTAAACTTTTATGATTACTTTAAAAAATACTGAACCATTTGAATTTTAGAAAACCTTATTATTTATTTGTATTAATCTTAAGTAACTTTGTACATTCAAGAAAAACTATTTATGTTACGAGATATCAATAAGAAGTTGTCACATCTGTTGTGTATTTCAAGAATAAAATACACTTTATTGAATATTTAGTTGTTCCACCTAATAAAGAAAAGTTTAATTACTGTATGCTCTTAAAGCAGGTAAAATTCTCATTACATAAGAAACTAAAGCTTGTATACTTTCAAAAAAACGTTTATATATACATAAGCTAAATTCCTGTCTTTTTTCTCAGTTATTTCTATTTAACAAAATAAATACTAATACTTGATCTGAAATCAAATTATTCATATGTTTCTAGAATTTTTCTGAGTCTTAGTTTACTTATGTTTAATCTTGTGAGCAAACGATATCTTAATTTTGAAAGCTTATATTAAAATATAATGGTGAAAAAGTATGCATGTTTTTGTAAATTTTAGGTACGTTAAATTTAATTTAACTCTCTTTTTTATGCTTCTAAATTAGGCTAAAATTTTAGCTATTAAAATAAAAATTATTTAAATACTATAAATAGTTATTCTTGACTAATAATCTAGATAAGACAAAACATTTATATCAACTCTTTTCTTAGAAATATAATAGTTTATTGTCTATCATAAATTTTCTCACGTGCAAATCATTTCAATAAAACGTCTATTTTGATTTTTGCTTAATTCTTGGGCATATTTTTTTCATAATTGGTTATTTAGTAAATAGTCTGTGTGAGAGATTCTCTCATACTATCCCAATTTGTGAAAGAGCTTAACGAGTTCATTAAATTTCTTCCTTTCAATACAAGTTTTAAATAGTCAGCTGATATTTTTGTTCGTTAAAATTCCTATGGAGGGAGGATAAAGCTTGTAAAATGATACTCACAAACTAAAAGTCGCTTTATCACACCCCATACTTTTATGTACAATACATTCTCCATAATAATGCTGAGTAATTGCAAGGGTCTCAGGAGACCTTATTTGTTTAATTAATGTAAAGAAAAGTAAAGCATAATTTTTCAGCACAATCAAACCAGCAAAATTTTTGTAAACAGGATTAAATTAATCTCCTCTTTCTCTAGCATTAAACAATAGTGCAACAGTGGTTCGAGACTATGTTTCAAATCACTATGTATCATTTCCTGGTGTCAATTTACATGATTTTTTATTATCTTCACTGCTTCTACCTTTTCTGAGCAAGTCTCCCCCTATAATACCCTTTTACCCTCCCTCTGAGAAATCCTGTGGCCGGGAGCTTCTTTGTTGAAAGGAAACAAACGAAATATAATAAAATTTTGCAAGTTTCCTGATCGAGATTTGAAACAAATAAAATAAATCGGTACGCTTTTCCCAAACTGTGTATGAATAGAATTTTTAAGTTTTCATTTGTTCGTAGCATCTTGTATTTATTGTTTTATGTCGAAAACAAACAATGCGCAGATAGATGTAAGCTCTTCGTATAAATTTTCTTCTCTTTTCAATAGCAATATCAATTTCGAAAGCAGGGAAATGTTCTAAATTGTATCCTATTGAGTATAAATGACGCTCTTTCAATAGATTGAGAAATTTAGTATGTTTTGATTTTTTAAAATTTATGTTTTTTTTATTTCTGTATACAGGTATTTGTTTAAAAAGTATATGAGGGAAATCTAGATTCACGATTGTCAACTAGGATTCTCTTACAAATCTGTGACAAAGATGGCATTGATTTTAATTTATTAAATACATAGCTGAGATTAAATATTTGTTATTAAACAATAGTTTAAGTTGTAGCAAATATAAAAATTCTAGAAATGAGTTCTTTTGTTAAAAAGAAATTTTATTTGTACAATCCTTTTAAAACAATCGTGTGAGATTTTCTGTAAACAAATGATGAAGAATGTATCTACTTTATACAGAGAGAATCTTTCTCCCCTGCTCCAAAAAGAGAATAATTATTATTACAAAATATTTGATATTTTTCCTATCACATTTATTTCAAAAACAATCATAAGTTTTTTTTTTTTTTTTTTTTTTTTTTTTTTTTTTTTTTTTCCTCTTTAAAGTGTATTGCTTGTGTATCATGCAAGATTGAATCAAAGAACAAATCTTTATGACTTTGATTTCATGAACATCCTAAAATAGTTGCATCAGCCATTGATTGTGTATCCGTTCTTATTATACAAACTTATTTTAGACACAAAAAACGCAAATTTATTTGATAGAAAAAATGAAATTAATACTTTTATTTACATATTTTATTTATATATTTTATATTATTTTTATATACAATATTCATTTATATATTTACATTATATAATGTGCATGAATGTAACTATTTATTTAAGAAATATTCATTAGCTTATATATGGAACAGTAAAGTTGATTAAGCTATTTAAGGTGTTCTTCAATTAAAGCTCTCAAAGTACATTATGATTACAAATTTTAGACACAGATAATTTAGTAACCTTTCTTTAGAAAATGATTCTAAAAAAATTTAAACTGAAGCATTCTAAATTTTTGTTAAAGAAATATAGTGACTAAACCATAAATACAATAAAGGAAACCTTCTGTTTTCTCCTTTTTATTTAAAGTGAATAAAAATACAATTTATTTAATTTCCAGACAAATATTTTCCTTGTAAATGAATGTAATGTAATAAAGTAATTTAAGTGAAAAACTCTGTATTATAATTAGCTATTAAGTGTTTTATTGAATTTCTGTAATTTATTCTAATGTGATTCAACCTCTACCGTTTTTAGAATTAAACATCATAGTATTTAATAATCAGATGAAAAGTTAACAAATAGTTCAATAAATATATTATTTATCAAAGTTGTTAACACACATTATGTGATTATATCCTACAAAATTTATATATCATTAAATATTTTATTTAAGAAAGAGAAAAATTTAAATTCCACCAAATTGTATACACAGTACCACAGCGAAATACATGCTCGAATACTAAAAAATTTTAATTTCCTAGATTATACTAAACCAAATTTCTCAATAAATATCATTGGAATGTAATAAAGTGAATGGGAATCTGAAATCGAAATAGAATTATAGTTACTATTTAAATAATGAAAAAGAAAGATCAATTTAAAATTATATTTGAAAATAAAAAGAAATCTTATATGATTTTGAATGCCCACAAGAAAAAAATATCTTTACCGTAATGAAAGTATAAATATGCAGAGAAATTAAGACGTATTGTCATGACTTGGAAATTTTTAGTGAAAATATGTGTAGTAGAAAAACCTTTTAATGAAGTTGTTATAACTTATCACAAATTGAAATGAAGCAAATGCGTGTGTTGAAATTGCGAATTTAAATTAACGTGAATAGAAATTTGTACTGTGGGTCATATACTGTAAAGAAACGTACTATTTAATTAGAAAATATTGTTTGCTTTAAATGCAAATACAAATTTAAAACAAGTAAATAAAAATTTAGAACTAATAAATAACTCTAAAATAAAAATAAATGGTAGTCAGAGAAATAGAAAAAAGGGAAAAATTTCTTGAAATCTATGATTGAAATCTTAAAATTATGATACGCCTTCTTATGTAGGCAAAATTAAAAGCATAATTTTTTTAATATTTATTTATTTTATTATTTTGTTGTTATTACTCATCCCTTTGGTGTAAGAAATTCCAACAACAAGTACAATAAACCCCGTCGCATATGAACTTTGGCCTATGGCTGGGGGAAACATACACTTGAACGAGGAACCTAGAAGGCTGAGACTGACTAAACCTCAACTAGGGTATTCTTAATTTATAAATAGGGACCAAGCAGGTGACCCCCAAAATAGATCTGCTACTCACTGTGATATCATTTCACATTGAAGACATTGCGATCACGATATATTTAACGTGTCCAAGCTGTTGTTAGTTTTATTGCACTTGTATCGAAGTAATTTTTAGAAAAATGAATGCATATCTAAATAAAAGCATAAAATGATATATTATAATAACTTTAAAAATAAAAATCACGTACATTAGTGTTGAATAAAATCCAAAGATGTATCAAAGAATACTGCAAAATTATTAATCAGGAAATATAAATATTGTAATCATACATTGTACTCTTTTTATGAATTTAAATATAATCTAAGAAAAATCTCATTGCATGTGAAATGATGAATTTATTTTTAAAACAAAATACATATTTAGCTTTGACTGTACTTTATTGGAACAAAGAAGATACATTTCCCAGAATAGTGACTGATGCTCTTTAGTTTTGAAATGATTGTAAATTCTGAAATCCATTCGTCGAATCATCCCGGAAAAAAATTTTTGTTCTTTTGAAACCAATGTATCTTCCTGCTTCTTAAGACAAACCCACTGTTGCTCATAATCAATTAAGAAATCAAACTTTACTTTCTAAAATAAAAACACAAAAAGGAAAAAGTTAGAGAGTGTTCACAATACAAACATACGACGTTAAATTATATATGCAATGAATACGTATAAGATGAAAACAGAGATATGAAAACAAGAAATATTTTCAAAAATAAATGCAGACACTTCATTAAAATTCATAGCTAGAAATGCATAGTACAAGAAGGCAACCTTGCATGCAAAAATATATTGAAAGCATTTTTGCGTGAGCAGAATGTTTCATAATTTTTTTCCAGAATTTCTAGTTTTTTATTTCCTTTTTCCTGATTATGCTCAATAGTACCAGGTAGAGCATAAAAAATAATATGTCCTCTCTAAGAATCTCTTCGAAAACACTTTTTCTTTCAAACAAAACAAATTTTAATAGACAGAATCTAAAATATGGTGATTATTGCTTCTTAGAGCAGCCCAAATATTAGTTTGACATTGATAGATGTTGTAGTATATATTATTCTTTCCAACTAAACTAAAAACATTGATAATTTTTCAATTTAATGAAAGGGAGCTACATTTGTTTGATAGGCTAATTTGATAAATAAAATTATATATCCAAGAAAATAATGAATATAGGGAAACTAATTATGGGAATCACATATCAAAAGTGCTTACTTTATTTCTTAAAAAATACTTAAAAAATTCGAAAATAAGATAAAAAAAAGCATGTAAAATGTGGTTTGACATCTTAATAATTTTCCAATGAATGATTGTGTTAAAAAATTGTCAAATAAAATTTTTTTGTTTGGCATAGATTTTAGGAAATGCATACATTAAAAAAGTTTTCATTTCAGTTTAACATCAAAAATTTATTTTGCAGTTTTACATATATTCCTTTTATTGTTGATCCTTTTATTATTTGTATAACATTTATTTCTCAAACAAATTTTTAAGAATCGAATTTTAAATTCTTAATGAAATGAGGCATCATCAGTTTTTTCATGATTAAATATTTAAAATCAAAACAAAAACTAAAAATGCAATATTTTCATCATTTCATTTCTTTTTATTACTTCCTAAAAATAACGAAACCTTATGTGGGGTATTAGGTAATTTTTAAGTGAATGATGTAAGACAATAACAAATTTCCTATGAGAAAATATTTAAAATTAAACTACGTATATTGGATCACTTAAAGTATAAATAACCAAATTAAAAAGATCTCATTTCAAAACTTAAAATCTTTTTTCTTTCTCAGTCTTTATAACAAGATACTTCTTTAGAAAAATTACTTTTTCAACAACAAATATGCATGCTTATATATACGTTTCTTTGAATTCAAAGAGACAAGTTTGTGTTTCGAAATTCCTATTAACCTTAACACAAAATTTCTTGACAAAATGTTTCTACTACTTAAATTTTTTATGATAAAAAGTAGACAAAAGACCTTCTTTCGAGAGACATTTCTTCTATAAATTATTGAAAAGTATTTTGTACAAAAATAAGAGGTTTTGTTATAAAAAAATGTTAGCAGGGCATAGAATATGTAAAACGTAGCTATTTGTTTGAGATAAAAACTAGAGGTCCAAATGAAAATAAGTTTGAAATTTGTTAACAATAAGATCATAATTTCATGTAAAAACAAATACTATTCTTTCTCTGCCTAAAAAGCCACAGAATGGAATGGAGATTTTTCATCTTACTACTATGAGATTCTTTTAATTCCTAATGTAGAAATTATTTCATCAAGTTTACATTACAAAATAATTAAATATCGTTTTAAAATATTGCATATTTTTACATGTGTGTTTAAAGCCGTTGTAAGGGGGTTGGAATGTCTTAATTATTACTTAATTACCACTTTTCGCTCATGAAAGCTAATTAAACTTGGTCATACAGTTTTATTTTTTTTTGTCGAGTGCCAGTTGGGCTGCCAATACGGGGTGCGCTGCTTCACTTTTGCAACTGAATCATAATTTGATGCGGAGTCCGACTTCCTCAGTAAACACATGCCATATGTACCCGTTTACAGGGTAGGCAATCATTTATACTCCATTCATGCAAGAACAGGACAAAGACAGGGGATAGAGAGACAGAGAAAGTATATTCAAGTGGGATTTGAACCCACAACCTCTCTATCAGTAGTTCTACACGCTGACCACTAGACAGAGTGGTCGGCTGGTCATACAGCTTAAAATGAATATTATAGGAAGAAACTATAAATTATCAACTGAAGAAAGATACCACTTAGGAATAGGGATTGACATAATTGAAAAGGGGTTATGACACAATTAAAATATGTGCAATTTCAAGCCATTAGGATACTCGAAGATTCTATTTGTATACCGAAGTAAGTTAATCATAGAGCCTTTAACTCATTGGGATCAAAAGAGTATTACTTCTAAATTCTGGGAGAGTTAGTTGATATTGGGTATTTTAAGTGAGATATTATTAAAAACTTGTAACAGGTATAGAAGTTTGTTTTAAAGATGCTAATATTAAATATTTTCAAAAGTGTCAAATATTTAAATTATTGCATACTGTTTTTATTTTTAGTTTTAATTTTTCATTTAAATGTAACTTCTTAGAAACATGTTATTACCTTGAATTTGAAACACACAAGTGTTTCTATAATGTCATATTTAGAATATTTACTTTTTTAAAAAAATGCGGCATTTAATGCGTAGTATAATTTTTTTTATTATTTTTCAGATAATCAAAGTTAGATGTTCTATTTTTTGTAAAATTTTTGCTGAAAAATGTTTTTCATCATGTTATTTTTATTTATCTTGTCAGAGAAAAAGATACAATAGTTATGCTATGCCTATACACAAAGTGTGTATACATCTTAACAAAAGTGTGCAAATCTTGTTAAATTTGCTTTCTCTATATATAATGACTTAAAAATTTACTTGTTTTAAACGTATATTTTACATATGTAATATTAAATTAAAAATAAAAATTTGTGTTTTAAATGGTGATTATATATTGTTCTCCTTACAATAATGTTTTATCATTCATTAAAATATTTAATATAGGTTTGAAGAGGCTATTTCAAATTTTATCAATTGAGATATTAAATAAAGAATGATATTACATTTATTATTCAATGTAGCATATTTTACAATCTACTTCAATGTAGATACTTAAAATTTGTCAATTTTAATTTGTGGTATTTTAAAAACTAAATTAAAAGCACACATTTTTTAGTAAAATATACGTCATTTATTAAAAAACAAAAATCTACTATATGCAACTATAGTTGCATAATAATCAGTACAAATTAAAGTCTATAAGTGAAATGAACTTAATGAGAATTCATGCATGATGAAAGCTTATTTTATGAATTTTTATTTTTTAAACCTACATCTATATTAATATTTAATCTTCAATTCTCTTATTAATATATTTTTAAAATTTTAAAAATATTGTTAACCAATTTATTATAGTTGCAAATGTAACTACATTCTTACGTTACATGTGAAATATTATTTAAAATGACACAGTGCATGTTATATTTTACGTAATATGTAGTACAGCATATTGTAATTTATGACACATTTTACAAAAACATTAAACACTAATTTTCTCTCCTTCTTATATATATATATATATATATATATATATATATATATATA
>JAPDSC010067960.1:23387-68449 GCA_026290005.1 Latrodectus geometricus
TTTTTTTTTCCATTAGCATGTCTAACAGTAGTTACCAATAAACTTATAAGCGCTTCCTTGTTTATGGAAGTTTTATTTATATATATATACAACATATTTATTATTTTTATTGCCTAATTGCTTAATACTTTATGTGTTTACACTGTAACGTAATTTATTAACATATTTTACTATAAAAAAAGATTAACATTAAGATTGGAAAATCATATATATATCAATCTCTTCTTAATTTTAAAATCTTCAAAACTTTTTTAATATGTAGTTTTTGTAATTTCACTGATTTCAGTGAGTGAACTAATAATATTGTAATTTTTCATAATTCAGTTTTAAATTTGGTTGACAAGTAATTCTGCTAACGTAAATAATTTCATTATTTATTGTTGTTAGCAAAATCATAGGAAGTTACGATAAAATGTGCTGTGTTAGGATAATTGATCATTTTCACATTTTTATTAAACTTACAAATATAATTCAAAATGAGTTTAACTTGAGGTAATAAAAAATGAATTTGTATGACGTTTGACTATCAGTTAAGTAGAAAAATTAGAGTTTTCATAAATAAACTATGATTTAAAATAAAATAAGGATTTCAAGAAACAAGTAATGATTTTAAATATTATGGTACTGTGTGAATAGTGGAATATTTTACACAGTATTATAATTTTTTCATTCTTTATAGTTGTTTCATAATTAAATATGTAAAGCTTTTATAACGTGAAACCTCTTGATTTCTTATAGGCATTTCATGCTATATTACTTAAAATAGCAGTCTACATTTTGTAATAAATGTTATTATAAATAATATTTAGTTTCTGTTTAAATGATAACAGTTTATATTGTAACAATTATTCATATTTGTAATTGATAAAATTGTTTTTACTGCTAAAAACTTTAAGCGATTAAATATATCACACTGCAACTTAACATAATATCTGAAATTAACAATAGATGTACAGTATGTTAGATCTTCTAAATTCAAAACAAATAACAAATATTAATTTAATTTTTATTCAGATAAAGCTAATATATATATATATATATATATATATATATATATATATATACTTTTTTATTTCACTTCGATTCTCCAAGGTAATAAGTTGAAAATTTGAACAAAATCTTATACTTTGAGAGATTTTCAAATAGTTAAGCTCTCAAAATAATAACAAGCTTCTCCATAGTAATAATGCACGTGTGTGCAGTGCGTTAAATTGACATCTTTGTTTTGTTCCACAGTTTCTTTGTTAAAATAATATAAAATACAATTATTTTAATTTTTATAGATTGTTTAAATTGCATTTAAAATATAAATATAATTTTTATTTTAAATGGTACAAAATAGCTTAGTGACAAATTTTTAAGAATTTGAAGCAAAAGATTATATAAAACAAAAAAAAAAAAAACATAAATTATGAACTAAATAAATAATTTAAATACAATGAATGATGAAGTATTTTAGCAAGTTTTATAGCGAATTTATATAAGAAAAGTAAGAGAATGAAGGGAATTTTAATTTTGATTGGAATTGAGATTATTTGGTTAAGAATTACTACGATTTATATTCAGCTCTAAGGAATTTTCCTAAATGTTATAATTTAACACCGTATTTGCCATTTGGGAATAAAGTACATTAAATAATCAATAATATTTTGTGGAAAACAATGTAACTCAAATGCATATAATTGTCATTTAATGCATTTTGTTCATATATATTTTGATTAAATCATATATCTCTTAAAAATACATGTACAACAAAAAGTAATTTCTCTTTTCGAATTATAAGTGTAAAACATTTGATGCCAATCTCTATTAGATTCTAAACACGTATATTTTGGAAAAGAAAACAATAAAAATTTCATTCACATTTGCATGCAAAGAAAATATATTTCTTAAATGTAAAACGTTGAATATATTTTATGCTAAAGTAGGTTTTTTGCATTTATATCTATCTTATGGATATTGTGAATGAACACCAGATTCAGAGGGGAGTACTGTTTTAATTCAAAAAAAGATTTCTATTTCTCAGTGTTCAATATTAACACATCCATTATGCACAAAACACATTTTGTGTTCTTAGTACAAACCGTCTAACCTGAAGACCAACAAGAGGAACACTTTTCCAAAAAGAAAGCGCAAGCGGAAAACAATTAGTATTCATGAGAGGGCTTAGAGAGCTTAATTAGGGGTCGCGCGTAGCGATTGTCAATTTATTCTCCGCCACAAACTGCATTGCTAGAGAGCTTCACATCAAGGCTAACGTAATTGCATCAAGAGATACTGGCGATTTTAAATATTACCCTTCGTCTATGCAATGCTGCGTATCGAAGTTGCCCATTAATTCCTAACATCCGCTACTCTTCTTCATTTTAATAGTGGTGTGCTCTTCGGTAAACTGAAGTAAGTTGTCTTTCTCCGCAATAAAATAGAAAGATTGCATGCAAAGAGACAACATAAGAGGAAGGATTCTCCACAAAATATTTTCATTAAAGAAATTTAATTCGAAGGAATGCACTTACAATTCATAAAATCGATCGAATGGTTTTCAGCCAATATTTGT
This sequence comes from Latrodectus geometricus, assembly GCA_026290005.1. Taxonomy (NCBI): domain Eukaryota; kingdom Metazoa; phylum Arthropoda; class Arachnida; order Araneae; family Theridiidae; genus Latrodectus; species Latrodectus geometricus. The sequence goes on from JAPDSC010067960.1 coordinate 25,945, forward strand.
AAGGATGTGAAGGATTCTTTAAGTTTCCATGATGAATCTGCTAAGAACTTAATTTGTGTATCTGGGGTATGAAAACTAAATTTAGCTAAAGGAAATAATTATATTGCTTCTCTTGTGATAAAATCTGTAGTATTTTCTTTAACTGGGCTACACTTTATTTGTAAGGAATTAGAAAAGAAAATCCAGTATTTAATATTGTCCTATAATAGTGAATGATGATTACAAAACAAAAGTTATTCAGAATTTTCTTGCAATACTTACAAAGAATACTTCTTAAAAGGTTAAGCGTAACTTTGCAAAAACATTTGAACAGATCTCTAATAGTGCTGAAAATAAATTTCATGAAATATTTCAACAAATTTAGTTTCCCAAAAATCAACATTCAGAAAATTATAGTTCAAATCACTGAATTATAATCATAAAATAATATCTAATACAATGAATTTTTATTGATTAAATGGTAAATAATATTTACTAATAAGGCTTTAAACACTAATGAAATAGTTTTCATACATTTAAAAATAATAGTCTAGTTGAAATGCAATTTATTTTTTGGAAAGTAAAAGTTTTTCATCTTTTTCACACATCGATGCTGTAATAAATATATATGGAAAAGTTTAAAATATTTTACATGAAAAATTAATTTAAATTGTATTTTCAGAAAATTATAATTTAAAATTTCATTAATAGTTTTTTTATTTTTTTAGATAATGTTAATTATTTTTCGTATATTAATTTTTCTAGGGTTAAATTAAACACCAGTTCTACTAAATTAGATTGATTTAGCTATTAGTTGCAGAAATCGTTAATTAATTCAAAAACAGAAGTACATGAACTAATTTAAGATTATATAGTCCTTAATTTTGATGTAAATTCTGTTGTACTAATTTTAAAAACTCACTAAAATTGATAATTTAAAATGTTAATATTTATTAAATATGAGTTTCTAAATGTATTGGAAAATTGTGATCATGGAATTGATTGGTTGATAAATATATGACCTCAGATATTTTTTAAATAAAAATAAATGCATATTCAAGTCACCGAGTTTCTCATTTAGAGATAATCTTATTTTTGTAAATAGATTTTAATGTTAGTGTATTTTATATTTTGATATATTAAACTTGTTCCCAGAGAATTTCTGACAGATTTTGTCCAGTGATTCTATATAGTCTGAAAGTACAACAACTTATAGATAATTACAATAAGTTAGAAAATGAATATATGAAACTATTTATATAACATTAAAATATTATGAATACTTTTTGTAGAACAAAGAAGTTAGATTTTACACGTTTTTTTAAGAATGATTTCCATGCTTCTTACAGAATTCAAGATTTTACATGCTTTCTGTTTATTCTTCAAGGGTATATTACTCTATATTATGCTGTTTTATATAAAATACGTATTAAAAAATGAAAACAATCTAAAAAAAAACTTCTCAGCGTTTTCAAATATTACTTATCGAATTTTAGCGAACTAATGTAAGAATATATATAATGAGTTAAAAATAAATTATGATTATACTAATGCATTTCAATTACCTTAAAACATTTTCTGTAAATGGTAAAAACTAAAAACATTTCATAATATTTAAATCAAAATAATATTACATGGAAAATAATTAATAGCATTTATTTATAAGCACTTTTTGTACTATTGAACACAATTTTGGATTTTAAACAATGTCTAAAATTAATCAAATTAAAAAAAAATTTAATTTTTTACAATATTTAAAAAAATGAAATCAGTTAAAGAACTAAATTGAAATAATAAATTTCCGTCTTCATAATAAATTTCATCTTTAGCTACATTTCACAAATTATATTTAACAAAAGCAAACACAGTGTCTTTTTCCCTGCATATTAATGCCAAAAGTACCAAGCTTAATTTTGTACGTATAATTATCAAATTGTCATCAGTATCCTCCCCTAATACTAACTCCTAGCTCATCGCTATGATACACCTTAATATATAAATACACAAAAGACGAAGAGATAAGCCAATGGGGAACAAAACATTAATTTCGTGAACATTGACATCGCCACAAAAACTACTCACACTTTCATTCCGTGTGGAGCACAGGACAAATTATTTACATACATACGTGTTCTAAATATCGGATCGTCTCCATCCAATTACATTAATGATAATAGTCTGAAAATAGCTTTAATGGGGGAAAAAAGAATACACACCAAGCTTCTATGCTTTGCATGTTAGCCGCGTGTTTTATCCTGCTTGGTCCTTTGAAAAGTTACTTGTCTATGGGCGTTGTCTGTTTGTGTCTGATGCATTTCGTGTGGTTTTAACATGCTTTATTAGCTATTCTGGAAGAAATGTTTTTCAAATATTTTGTCTAAGCATCCAGTTTATTAATTTTAGCTTTCATTTATAATACCTATGCGTGTCAAGGATTGAATATTTCAGCTATTCCAAGCAGTTGAGAGAGCTACACTCATATTTTACTCCCACAGCTTTAGAAATTGTTTTGAAAAACTCTATTTCATTAATGGAGCTGATGTTTGCAAGTGATAGATTTATAAAGAATAGATACGACTATTATGTATTGAATGTTACTAATTATGGAACAAGATAAATGAGTTATTGTGTGCATAGTGTTCTACATTTGTTAATGGTGTCTTTCTGATTTCAGAGTCATTAGAAGTAATGAAGGATAAATAAAATATATTAAGCCATTATATAATTTAAGCTAAAGATAATTAAAGATAAATAAATTATCTTCCTTTAAAATTTATTTTAAATTTTAAAAATAAACTTTTAATCAATTTTAACAAAGCACATTTGGTTTACAATATTAAAATTAAGCTAAAGATAAATAATCCTATTTATTTCTGCTTTATGAAGAGTTTTCGAGAAATAATGTTGTTTGATGGATTAGAAATTTACATAATGCTTATGTAACAAGAAATAACTTAAAAAAAATTTCAATAATATTGAAAGCCTCAAATTATAGAATTTTGTTTATTTTTATTAAAATAGATGCTAATAATTGCATCAAATAAAAGTTTTTATCGAATAAGATGAACTATTTTCTGAAATTAAATCCGTCCACATGATCTCAAAAATTCATATGTTAATTTTCTTGATTGTAATGTAATATGTATTTCATTAAATAGAAAATGAATTTTTCTAATAATCGATAATAAAATGAAATCAATCACCATATCAACTACAAACATTTATGTTTTAATAAGTAAATCTATGCACAGATGCCTTATGGAGCAAAATACAAGATAGATATTTTATCATATAAGTTTATTGAAAATGAATTAATGTGCATAATTATTTAATGTGTAAAATTGAAATAACACTTTGCATTCAGCTCATTGAAATATTTCTAAAAATACTAACTGAAATTAATATTAAACATTATAGTTAATATCAGTTAATCAAAAGGAAATATGTGATTAGTTAATCATTTTTTTAAGTTATGGAAAGTATTTGATGTCTAGTTAAAATTTTATCAGCAATACTACTGATGAATTTATTTTACAGAAAATTTTTCATACACTCTGAAAAAATAGTGCACAGCTAAGAATCGATCTGTAAGTAAATTAACGCCATTGTTTTATAAATTTCATTGTTTCAAACCTTTAAAGTGTATTATATATAATGAAAACTGATGATGTTAAAATTGGGTTTAACATCATGAGTTTTCACATTTCAGGATTGCTTTAATATATATGCACAAACTTTGATTCTCCAAATTATTGATTCTCTAAAAATTATTATTATATCATTATTATTGAGAATTTAAAAGTTATTAAAATTAATTCATATTTAATTTCAGCATATCATAATTTAGTTTGTAATAATAAATTCGTACAAAATTTAACAAAATATTTTCCAAAATTTTCATAAAGTATTCACATTTAATTAATTTCACTTTGAAAGGAAAATTAATTGAATTATCAAAATACATCATTTTTAAATGTTTTAAGTTTCATTAAAAAATTTTATGATTAAACAATTGGATTTAAATGTAGGTACTTTACATAAAACAAAATAAATTGTTTTATTTGATGTATAATAGAAATCACCAACAACATGTTGCATTGAAGTAAATTGTGAATCTCAAAATCTCGCTAAAGAGAATCACGTTGCTTCATTTGACATTTTATAAAATGTTTTTCTTACTAAATAAAGAAATTAACAGATTTAAACACAGAAAAATAACAGGGAATGTTTATAATTCAGAACATTTTTCTTAAATACTTTATCTAAACCAAATTAATATATTAAAGATGAAAAAAAACAATGGCATATTTTTTGATTATGCAAGGAGAAATTTATATCCAGCAGATTGATTTGATGAGTCCTTTGAAAACTGTTTTGATCTCTTTCTATTAGAAGTTTCGGCTTTGTAATCAATCGGTTTAAAACTATCTTGAGAAAAACAAAAAAATATCGAGAAGCCTAAAATAAGTGGGGAAAATGTTATAACTGAAGAACTTCCACTCTTATGCTCAAGTTAAGTTTGTTCGTGGACATTATTATGCATAAGAGATAATGTGTTGGCATTTTATTATATATTGATTTTTCATTTTTTAAAAATTTTGTTTGTGAATACTAACAAACTCTTTTTAGAAACTTTAAGTTAAATGATGATAATTTAACTATTTATATTTTCATACCTATTTCATATTTTTTAACTCATTCATGGTGCTTAAGTAGATAATTACTGAAAGTATAAAAATTATAAAGTAATGCATTAAATAGTTAATAACATTTATTTAATAAATAAAAGTAAATAAAAACATAAAGTGAAAATTAAAATAAAAACGAAAGAATAAACTTCTGACATGAAAAAAAATCATAGTTATGAGAATTATGATTTGGCTAACATTTTTCATATTATCTGAAATTTTAAATTCATGATAAGTGTTAAATAGAGAGCTGTCCTCACATTACTCAAAATAACATCAATAGAAAAAAGAGGATAATTTTTCAATATCGTATTATCTTTTTAAGCAAACTATAAAATCATAAGAATTTAACATCATAAATCCATAAAGTCTAATTATAAAATTAACTTAATAATTTCTTACTGGCGATTATATTAAGTGCAAATTTTGAATTTACGAAGAAAAGTAGTATGCCAAGAAATAATTATTTATTAGTATTTGATTGAACATCACACACAAAGTGCTTTAAGCACAGAAAGAGAGCCTACTTAATTTTATAATTCTAAAGAATAAAATGACGCAAATTCTTGAAACACATTATCAAAACTTAAAATGGATTCAGCTCAAAATATATAACTTTTTTGATTTAACTATTTTCTTGGAAAAATCTAAATATGGCGTCCTAAATATTAATGATGAATTTGATTCTGTTTTAAACTGTTAATATTCAAGAAGTGAAAAAATCAGTGATGCATTTTTGCTTGCAAACTGGCTTGAAATTGTAAACTACAGCAATCAATCTAGATTTCTATTATTAATAAATAAATCTATTTAAATTATTAATAAATAATAATGATAATAAATCTATTACTAAAAATCTATTGGTTATTGATTTTATATGGTTTTAAAATGCAATATAGTACTGTAGAGTATATTGGTATCTAATACTTTTAATTATTTTTCAAATAATTTTATTCTTGATATTTGAATGATATTTCAAAGAAAATAATCCTTACTGTAAATTATTTTGTCAAAATTAGAAATTATTTATAGATCAAAATTAAATCAAGAATATGTTTCTAGTATATTAACTAGAAACAAATTTAATTCAATTAAACTATAAATAAAATTCATATCTTAATCAAGATGTAAAAAACACGCCAAAATTAAATTATAATGCTTCCAATTTCATGCTTCCCATGATTTGATTTTAATTTCTTAAGATGCGTTGATATTATTTTATAGAAAACAAATTATTATCACATCAAAAAAATATTTTATATATTAATAGAATCTTGAGTAAAGATGCTATAAACAACAACGTGTAAACAAAGATTTACTTTACACGTAATGAATAAGGGTACTTTTTGCTTCTCTTGTATACATAATATTTTGTTACATTCTTTTATTTCTCGTAACATTTCAGATTTACGGAGAATATAAGAAAAGTAGACGAACAAAATTAATACAGAGATTTTATGACACAAACACAAACACTTTTTCTTTTTACTAACCAAGTATATTAAATAATGAAAATTCTTCTGATTAGTGGTGATAATATTTTGGAGAAGAATGATTTCCTCTCTTTCTTTTGAACACAATCTTTAGTGACAATTCCTCAAACAATTGATGTATATTTGTACTGTTCACATTTACAAACTCCGATAAAATACTTCTTAAAGTCACAAGTTAATAAAAAATAAAAATAAATATTAGATCTTAAAAGTCTTTTGAAACAACTCTATGATTATAAATAAAGTACTAATAAAAAAACTATGAAGCACTCTCTGCGTAAGTACACTCATGTAAAATAAAATGAACATTATTAAGGAAAAAACTCCTATTTTTATTTCATAGAGGATTATTTCTTACGTTTTCGGTTTTAAAATTATATTTTCAAAGACATAATATTTAAAAAAGGAAAATATATTTTCTTATTTTCTACTAAAAATAGTAATTTTGTTGGCCTTTTATCTTCTTGTTTTGCAGACGATCACTGTATTTATGGCATTTTCTTCTTGTCTGATATTTGAAAGTTATATTTCATTTCCATTTATTATATTCTTAATTATAAAATCTGATATTTCTACGTACAAATTACATCTGAATTCACATTTGAAAAGTCCTGAAATGACAATAGTAGGCTTCTTTTTAGAAATTCGTGAATGAGTAACACAAGTAACCATGCATATTAATCGATTTTTCAGTTATGGTGGTTTGATTGTAAAATTTGCATGTTAAAATGGCCTAAAAATAATTTTTTCTGCAATATCATTAAAAATATATATTGTATTGTGCTCCAAATATCTATTTCATCAGGTGATTCAAAGTCATAACCGCTTCTTGAAAAAGCGTCTTATAATATATATTTTTGAAGCTATTTATTACGTTGAAATTCACTCAAATTGGATTTAGCTATCTACAATTAGAAAAATTTCGAATAAAAAATTCGGCTGAAGCTTCTCAATCATAAAATAAAAGAACGACGATAAAAACAAACATTGAGAGATATGAAAACTTGTTCCCTAAAAGGATATTTTTAAAAATTCTAGTTCATGAATAACAATTAAATTTATAGTTGTGTCTATGGTATCGTATCAGAGATTAGACACTTGTTTGTGAAATTGTGAAGATTAGGAAGTTAGACTAAAAACTAGTGTATATTGTATACCTTACAGCATAACTCTAAATACCAATTTAAATCCAATAAGTTAATTAAAGTGATTTTTTACATAATTCTGTAAGTTGCTTAAATACTTGATTCGAGTTCCATTTCTTGTCTTTTTGCAATTCCTTATTAATAGGTTGTAAAATGTTTTACTTTGAAGCACTGTGTTTAATTTCAACATTGTAAAAGAATGTTTTATTGAGATAGTTCCTGTATTTATCTACTAGGAACATAATAGCCTATTCTTTGCCTAAAGACTTTTTTAATCCCATCGCTAGTTTCTTCAAACTATTCCTAATTCATAAATAATATATCTATGAAAGACAAAAAAATTTCATACTTAAATTTCATCTTAATATTTTATTGTAAATTTTCTTCACTTCCATAAAATGATATTACATTAAGTTATAAGCTATTCGTGTATATTTTATTATAATATAGTATTAAAATAGTACTGATTATAATATCGACAAGGATTAACTAATACAGAAAAAAAGAAAAATTTTAAAATGCAACATCGTTCAGTAAAAAATTTAAAATTTTAAAAATAAAATGTTCATAGCTAACAATATTTTATAAGATTAATTTTACTGAATTCTATTTTATATTATTTTATAAAAAATATTTTGTCGAAACATGCAATAAAATAATTAAGTTAATAAAATATTAACTATTTCGCAATCATCTTTTTAATATTAGTATACTTAGCTAACAATTTAGTACTATACTAACTTAGCTTACTTTATCTAAGAATTTGTTATATATAAATATTTTTATTAGTTATTTCAATATGTTCAAAGCATACAATGAAAAAGGCTTATATAGACAAATACTGAGTTCTATACTTCGACATTTTAGGATTTCGTTATTTGGTGCTACTAAAAAGCTAAAAATCTTACAGAATTTTTGCATATATACTTTTTAATATAAATATATATCTATGTTCATTTAACAGTTTACTTTGAACAATGAGAAAAAAAGGAGAAATTTTATATAATGGAAATGTTTACAAAACATAGCTATGCAACTGCGATTTCTATTTCATCGTTATTCATATATTTTTCAAATACTTCTATATACATACCACTTAAAATTGCCATGTAAATATATTTCAACCATATAAATATGAATAACATCACTTTAAACATAAGAAAACCTGTAATTTCCTTTAAACATGAGCTCTCACTGACTAAATTAGCCTATAATTATTCATATTTATAAACTTCCAAGCCCCTTACTTTATAAGTTTTTATTTATACACCCTGAATTTATTTTGTGTTGATAAATAAATATTAAACTAATCTATCTATTTATACATATATTTATGAAGTTGATATTGAACAAAGAGAATTGAGTGGAAAACTTATACGACAAAGCAAATGGAAATTCTTGCGAGGCTTATAATTCATATTTTGAATATATATTTCGTTATTGTATGTGTGTTACTCCTACATTGCATGTTAAAAATACATAATGTGTAAGTAATTATAAAAGCAAATTGATTTTAAGATAGATAACGTAATCCACTCTAAATTCATTTATGGAAGTTCATGCAAATGTAAAATATTCTCGCGTTTTGCTTTCATATTAAATATTCCCTTAAATTGCTGAAAAATATGCATTCCCTCCTCATCTATTAAGACAGCGTGTTTCTTGACTGAGTGCCAGCAGAGTGAAATGCTTCTTGCACGGGTCTGCGTGTCCTATTAAAATTTCATCTCGCTAAAGCTATTACATAGAAAATAATTGTATGTAGGGTGGAGAAATTAAGCTTATGCACACATTGTACAGGTGTGTCACTACAATTGAAACCTGCGATATTACAAATAAAATCATCCTCTCTTTCTAAATTAATTTTCAACGAGAAATCGTATTTCGTTTTAAAGGAATTAAACCTTTCTTTTCATAATAATCATGAAGTCTTATTTGAAAGAGATAGATGATAAAATTTCAACATAAATAGCGATTACAATTTTTTTTAAACTGAGACTGATTGGTTTTAATAATTCTTCCTTTACTAATATATCCCAGAAAAATAAATTTTAAAATAAATTTATATGAAATTACAAATATTTTATCCTGAAAAAAATCTCGATATTAATTTTTCTTTTTCACTCATTACATAAATAAATGAAACAGTTTACAATTTAAATTATACATCCCTACGAGTGATTCAGAGCATATGAGATTATACATCTTTTTATCCTTCAGTAATTTTTTTTTAGTTTTAAAGGTATTTATGGTTAAACTAATAATGATAAAATTCATAAAGGAAAGTATAAATTATTTCAAGATAAAATTATAAGAATTGAATGAATATATTTTTATCTAATTAAATTACATCATTTTAACAAAAACTTTAAATAATTTTAGAGCTGGAAAGCTGATTCCCTTTAATTATTGAAAATATTTCAGTAAAGAACTTATTTTAGTTAATTAATTTCTATTAAATTTTAATGAATTCCAACTGAAGTTGTGTGTGAAATATTTAATTTAACTTCTTATTATTAAATTAAATCTCACAAAATGTACGTGAAAAGTTAAAATTTTGGAAAAATTCTTACAGATATCAAAAATAGTCCATTGTATGCTTTCTCTAACGTGTCCTTAAAATACAGTAGTTTTTCTGTATAACTAATCGATTAGTTTATGACCAAATGAGTCGATAAATAAATTAGTGCAGTTGCCATGCAGTAATTAAGACTGTTTTAAGCTAATTTGCAAAGTACTGAAACTGAGATCTGTAAACAAAGATGTGTCTATGATAAATATCTAGAGACTAAACCTAGCCCATAGATCATTAGAGTCAAAAAGCAATCAGCAGTGTGTCAAATTAGGCTCTGCTGTCACGGGATTCATTACGGATATTAAGAGAAATTAAGTAGACAGTATAATTCCCATGTTGAAGAGCAACGAGGAATTACCAGAAAAGAAATTCGAGAAAATTGATTTCAAATCAACACTGTTGTTAACGTAATCTTCATGTGATGTATAATGCTATTAATACAAAGTGAACAGCTTATTTCTAGGTTATTAAGGTGATTTTATTTCATTGTCTAACAAAATTATCAATTAGTCAGAAAACATACATATGAAGAAGAAAAGAAATAAATTTATTAATTTTGACTTTAATATTTAAAGAAATTTTCCTACTGAAAAATTATTATGAAATGAAACGAATGAGATTTAGAAAATGGTTAACTTTATTAAACATCAAAAATATCGAACATTATTAAACTTTTGTTGATATAGCTGAAACTATGCAAACTATTATTTCTAAATACAAATAAAATAAATTCTATATCTCAGCGAATAAAAAATAAATTATATTTTTAATTAACATGTTGAATCAATGAAAAATAAGTGTTAACATAGATTTCTAAGTATATTGATAAGAATTGGAGAAGAATATTAGGATATTTTTTCAATAAATATTATGTAATTATACTTTGATATATATATTTTCATATTTTTTTATGAATAATAAAGATACATATATTAGTTTAAATTAATCTGATCATGTGTCAAATTTAATAGTATATTACATTGTTATATCCTAGAAATTATTTCAATTTTTACAAATTTTCTTAGATTAGTGGCATTAAAAAGATTATTTAAAATATTGTGTTATATACCTGCACAAATTACATCAATACATATGTATTGCTTCCTCTAGTACATTGATATTCATTATTATATGGTATTTACAAAAACAATCGCTTAAGTTATACTACGGACGTGTTGTAGAATTAAATTTTACAAATTTTATTAAATACAAGTTCCTGGCTTTTTTGTTAATATCAAATTCAAATATTTAAATATTCTTATTAACTTGAAATTCACGTGAAAAGATTTTTATTTATAACCAGTGACATATTTGAAAAATTTAAATTTACTTAATCCTTTACATTTTCAAAATTAAAAATGTAAGAAGTTGAACTCTGTATGTCAAAACCATAGGAAAGTATGCATTAAATTTTAAAAAATTTAGTCGTAGACATTTGAAATTTTCAAGCTCTGAATAAATATTGTCACTTATTTTCCCAAAATAGAAAGTATAATTGTTACCCAGAATTGATAAAATCTGCAGCCTTGATCCAAGAAAATAGATAAAAAATAAAAACAGGTTGGGAAATATTTCAGAAACACTTAAGTCTGTGATAATATATCAATACTAGTTTTTGCATAATCAAACAATTACATTAAAGTCAAGATCTAATTTGTTAAATTTGCGTTTTGCTCTCTGAATAAAATATATAGGTTTATTTATTAAATGAATCATTTTATCATTACATCTGTTGAAAGGTTCTTTATAGATTATTATTAATTTAAAATTTTCTTCAAAATTTATGGACTCATATTTACATTGTTTATTTTGCGATCACAGATAGACGGTAATTATAATTAATTATCTTAATAATTCACGTATAACCCAGCCTAATTTCCATTCCTATTTTCAGAGTATAAAACTATGGGTTTTAACGGTACATTAGTTATTTAATTAACAAAACTGAATTCAATCACAAATCAAATAAAGAATAAAAGTATCATTATTCAAGCAATGAGTTTTAAAATTATGCTTTTGTAAAAACTAATTGAAGGCAACAAAGAAACTCAATAGAAGATATTTGTTGAATGGAATAATATTCTACATTTCCTAATAAGGTTAAAAATTATTTCATTTAAAATCATGTTGATTCTCAAGTCTAAATGATTTGTACAATTGCATATCAAATAATGATTTAATGATTAATATTTGTCTTTGTTGAAGCTAATTTCTAGGAATATTTTATACAGTAAATATTCTATTATCATATGAATTTAGTTATTTCCTTATTTTATTACTATTTTCAGATAATTAACACTCACTGATATTTTAGAAATCCAAAATCTGTGTTTTAATTTAAAAAACTATAACTAAATAGTTACTTTAGATAGTGAAATATGGCCAAAAACTTAAAAACAATTATTTTCTTACTTCGTGATTTACAAATGAATGATTTTAATTATGTTAGATATTATTCTTTTAATACATTTATTCTTTTAATACATTACAATGTACTTAAAAGTTTGTAACTGTTTTGTTTGAAATCAATACAAATTTGTTGTCGGGAATCAAAGTGAAATCAATTAGAATTGAGGGATTTGAAATTTTTCTGTTAATAATAATTTATGCTCTTTTTAATTCTTACTTAAATCATTAGTTAAAAAATTGAGTTATATCAAAAAATTGTAATTTTTTACTGTTAGTCATGGAACAATTAGTCTTGCGTTTTTTTATAATAAACTAAATACAATTAATCTAATTATCAAACATAAAAAATCGCTTCTTTATTCAAATATGCCTCAAATGAAGAGTTTTCTCCCATGATACTTTTTGAAATAAAAATTACTAATTATACCCTCTATATTAAAATTTTCGAATGTGCAAGGAATTTTTGAGTTGTCTGTAAAAAGATTGTCAAGTTATAAGAAGTAAAATGTAGGAGTTAATAATAAAAAGATGTTAAAAATAGATTAATCCAAAATAACTACATTAACTTAAGAAATTTGTTTGATGAATTTTTATGCGCATGTGATTCAAGCTCAACATTAGCTTATGTTGTCAAGAAGTGAGAATAAGTTTTAGCAAAAACAAGAAAATCATATTCATCAGCCAAAATATACCAGTGTCTTCAATCCAAAATGACTGAAGGAGTAGGATGGACGTACCTGAAAATAATTTACTTACACGGATATTTACTCGTATTTAGTTAAATAGGCTCAATTAATAACTAAAAGGGCTCAAACTTTATCTGGTATTATTATTAATGACAGAAGAATACCAGAATGATGCATATACTCGATTATCTCTAAGCAATATTACAGAAGCCATTTGTAAAAACCAATAATTTTAGAGTTCATTATAATTGACAGTCGCTCCTAATAAATGGAAAACTTACCTAATGGTATTCTTATTTGAAGACTGACAGACATGTTTTGGAGTGTCAACAACTAAAGAATTACTTTTGTTTACATTATGTAAAACCTTAGCAGAAGTTTCTATTATTATATAGCGTTCTGCTATTGCTAGCTGGACTTTTCTACTCTATTGATTTCTGTACATAATTTACTTCAATTCCTATACATAGTTTACTTCTGTTTAATTATACCAATTTATTATGTTGAAATCGTTCAGAATTTATAAGTATTTGTTTTCATTTGATCAAATGATATGCTTACTTAAAAACATCAATGTATAGTTTCTTAAGAAGCTCACTCTTTTTCAATCCAATAAATTGAAATAAAGTATTGTTAAAATAATAAAAGTGAGTATTTGATGAAAGCGATATTCACATGATTTGAAAGTTGACTCATTGCGTTACCTTGAATACAAGCAAAAATATGATTTATTAATTGCTGAATGAAACAATAAGCATTTTTAAAATCATGCATGCTCATGTATCATAAATGTACCTTGAAATACGTGTCAAATTTTCCCGATTAATTTTAATAAGTCAAACAAACAAACTAGATCAAAGTCATTCTATTCATTCAGAGTCAGAATGGATACAGAGTGAAATTTTACTTTTTATCATTTGATTGGAGGAAAGTAAAAACAGAAAGTTAAGTAGAAGAAATAGTTGTTTTCAAAATATTACTGTCACTCTAAATCTACATCCATATTATTTTTTTTCTATTAATTTAATTTCTGCCTTTAAATGGTTTTTATAATTATGCATGTAGCTCTAAAATGTCTCTGCATAATTTACTCAGATAATAATGAAATTGATTCTATGCACACACATTTACTAATTTGATTTATAGATATAAGTTATATAAATAAATGTATGCATGGGACCAATTTGATCATTTATTATTTTTTAAAAACTTTTAATTCTCAAACTTTAAAATAAATTATAAATTAGAGAATTAAATAACTATGGTTATTAAATTAAATTCTTTTATAAGAGCGAATACAAATGTATACATTTACCACTTTAATTATTTACTTAATTTGTCATGCTATTTACATAGATATTTTCCGTAATGGTTCTTTTTATTATATCAAGAATTAAGTGACAGGAATATATACACGTGATAAACATAATTCGAATACGAAAACATAGTTACCAGCTTTCACAAAAAAATCGAATAATTAAATTGCCTTATAAATCAAAGTACATTTTAACAGGTGCTTAAAATCTTTCAAAATAATGTTTCAACAACCAAAAAAAGGAAAATGTTTATAAATGTCTTAACACATAAAGTTTACTATTTACATGTCTCGCGATAGACGAAAGTAAATGTTTCTTCAATTTTTAGCAAAAGCATTTGGAATGCAAAACAAATTTAATAATATATTAACAACAAAATAATAATTTTATTTAATTTTCAAAAAACAGTATCATTATAATTTAAAAATGCAAATATTTGTTTCTGTTGGGAATGCATTTTCCCTCAAACTTCTAGTCTAAAGAGTTAAAGGAAAAATTATTCAAGTCCGAACAATATGAAAGAAATCAAGCAGAAAATATTATTAAGCTTCTAAAATTAAATTAAGAAAGATACCGAGGATATACACACAAAAGAAAATCATTTTGTAAGATTTTCCAGAACAAAAATTTATGAGCTAAAGAAATGCACTGCTCTAAGTACCTTTTGGTAAGATAATGTCTTAATTATATATATTTATTTCTCTATATAATTTCAGCAAACGCACTATTCAAGTAAAAATTACTATTTTTGATTTGAAAATCCAAGAACGTAGGAATATATGATAAGTATATTTATTTAAAAAAATTAGTTTTAATTCTCAGGGAAATAACAATCTAGATTAAAGGAAAATGCTGCATTTTTCCCTTAGGATAAGAGCCTTAATACAATTTTCAAAATAACATATCATCATATTTAGGTTTTCCACCCTTCCTAAATATCAGACATAAAGTTCTGAATAAAGTATTACGTTTATCATGATGTTGCATTCTTGGGGATTACAGTTGGAAGAAAAAATTTAATCAACAGGGCTCTATGCTTTTCTTTTAGGTCTCTCTCTCTATCAGTAAAGCTAAGTTTGCTGAAACCAAAACAAGTTAAAAATAATTTTCTGATAAGAGAAAATTAAACAACAACAGAAACAAAAGTTCCTCTTACGGCTAAATTGAAAAAAATCATTAGTCTTATTTCAGTGTGATGCATATGCACTCACCACGCTCATGCTTGTATTTAATTTGCCTTCCGTAGTCTGAAAAGACGAGGGATCGTACACAAGGGAATGCAGGAGATTGAAGCTCCTAGCATGGCGCTAAGCACCCTAGGGATTCACAGTTGGCAGGATTTTTAATCTTTGTATGGGATCTGACGTTTTAATTTGTAAGAAATAATTTTTCACCTTACAGAGTTACCCATATTTCTCGTATTGTTGCCCCTAAGTAGTAATTATTTTATAACTTTTCGTTGCGATTTAATTAAGGGTATCCTAACGTTATGGTTTATTTTTTCCTTTGTTTATATATTTCATTAACATTTAATAACATGCGCCTAATGAGAAGCTACTATGAATTAATTGTAAGTCACGATTATGTAATCAAGTAGCGTTTCTAAAGGAAAGCGCACTTCCATTCTTTTTCCTGCAAAAAACGAAAGTGCTTTAAATGTTAATCATTCCATTTAATTTAGTTCCATAAAGTACGTAAAAATAATCTCAAGATAATATTTCTAATTAACGTAGTTTTCTTAAATCAAAAAAATAACCTTTAATAAATTAAGATGACATAACAATTCAGACATTTTTCAATACATGTGAATAATTATTATTATTATTAATATTATTATCATGATTAAATTTAATATTTATAATATGGTACATTAATATATATATATATATATAAATGTCTAAGATATGTATAGTGAACATGCATGAAAATAAAGATTTTATTTATAAAATTTTAAAGGTTAATATGAGTTTCATTGATAGAATAAATTAAGTTTTATTTAATGTTTAATTACTAATTAGTTATATTCCAAAGGAAATTTGTAACAGAGAAACGTAATTATAATTCTTCAGAAAAGAAGAATTTATTATTTTTCTTTAAATAAATTTTCTGAATAATTAAATTCAATATTCTCATAATTGGTGACATGATATTTTTATTGTTTCTAATATTTTTGTGAAATCTTTTAAATTTTATTTATATTTTTTATGTTATTTTGTGGTTAAGAACACATTTTCACAATAATGATGATTTTCTCATGATCAGTCTTACTATTGAAACAAATCCTAAAAAAAATTCAGTTTATATGTTATTTTGGCGCAGTTTGTCCTTTTTTGGACCTTGCGCCAACCAACTTATATGTTATTTTTATAATTATTATAAGTGCATATATTGGAGAAAAAGATTTAATCTATAAACTGTATTAAATGACATTCATGTAAAACTAGTTTAAAATCGTTGTTTTAATGCACTACTTTTCTAAACTAAACAAATTTTGGAAGTTGTTTTAATCACAATAAATATTCCTATTCTTTAACGAATGATTTTTTTTTGAGTAAAATGTTTCAATTACATTTTACGAAGTTTTAATGAGTACTTTGTTTTTAAGTAAACAGCTTTCATTAAATAATTAATTGAATCCTGTTGAAAATCTGTAAGGTAATTTTATAAAAACTTTATCTTCACTGATTATAAAAAAAAGGAAAAATCACAAAAATAACAATAACTCTAATCACAAAATTAACAAAAATCTCAATGAAATAGGAATATGTTGGTAAATATAAGGAGCTGAACAATATGACATTATGCAAAATAACGGCGCTGCTATCGCAATACGCCATTTGCGAGATGAAAAAAGTGAGGCCTCAGAGCAAGTCAGCAACTGTCGCTGCGTGTCCGATATAAAAAAAAAAAAATCTGGTATATCGGAATTGTAACAATTGCCTTTAGCATTTCTTTGACCGAACAATTTCGATTGTAAACTATTAACAGACTAGACGTAGGACAAAGTCATACAGAAGTTGCTAGTTGGCTGAATGTGAATCCACCTGTGATTCATAGACATTGGTAACAATTCCTAACCAGGTTTCGGTATACAGGAAGTTTAGCCAAGGACGACCACGCTTTACCACGAGTGCTGACGACCGATATTTATCATTATGCATACTACGAAATAGAACAGCAACTCCGACCGAACTCAGATACTCTTTCACTACAAGCTGCCGAAGTTTCGTATAAAAATAAACCAAAGCCTTCACGAACGTGGTCTTTATGCGAAAAGACCAGTCATTTGCGTCCCGCTCACGTCATGTCATAAGCAAGAACTTTTGCAATGGGCACGTTGACATGTCCACTGGACGCGAAATCAATGGAGGACAGTTCTCTTTACGGATGGGTCCAAGTTTAGCCTCAAAAGTGATAGTGGCTCATTTTCATATGAAGATCTCGTGGAACTCGTTTTCAATCATCAAAATTCCATGAAAGTGATGAATACAGATCAGGCAATGTATGTGTTTGGGGTGATATCTTTTTTGATGGATGAATGTAAATGTTAGTGCTCACACCTATAACTATGACATACCGGAGGCTTATGTGACCCTAATGTTGGGGCAATAAGTGATGATTTTGTGCCACAGGGTGATAATCCAAGGCCACACAGGGCTCAAATAGTAGATGCTTATCTTGAGCAGGAAACAATGGAGGGAATACTGTGGCCAGCTCGATCATCGGACGTTAACAAAATCGAGCATGTTTTGAGCACTCTAGGACAATATGTGGCTGCTCTCAATCCTCCTCCTAAGACTCTAGCCACGCTTTCAACTGCTTTGAAAGAGTAATGGCTCACCATTCCTAGAAAATTAATGGACCCCATAATTGAGAATATCACACATCGTTGCATATGTTGTATTGCTTCTAAGGGAAATCGTACCCTATATTAAAAGTACTTTTCCTATACCAAACGTACACCTTCTATTTATTTATTGTATTCATATACTAATTTTTATACCACCATACTTCTGTTGTGATTTCTTTTTAGGCTATTTTGTACTTATTTATGTGTTGTATCATGTGTATAAGTTTCATTAAATTAAACTCATAACTTTTTGCATTATTAACAGTTTTATGATTTTACACTTAATTTATGATAATTGTAGTTTGGTTTCTCTTGGAAATTTTTGTGCAAATAGAATTTCGCATGTAAAGAAGTATTCCTGTGAAGTATCACATACATGTATATTTTTGGAGTACCAACTTCACTGATCAAGTATATCTGGAATTATTTTCCCATACACCAAGAAAAATATTTCTATGTGTGTTAATTAATTTTCAACCAGTAATTTCTTTCAATCTAGTAGGAATATAATTCCCACCACTAATCTATGTTTTCAAATGAAATTTTTAAAATTGTTTAATGGGCAAAAATTCTGGCATATGATCATGTTGACCTAAAAGCAACGTTGTTTCGCTAAGAAAATTCTAATATTATGTGTGATGTTTAAACACACACATATATTGTTACTTAGGACGCAATTCTATAATACTTGAAAGTAAGAGAGGAGAAAAATCTGTCCACCCTAAGAAATCCGAGTATTGTTGGTGATTCTCATGGCAGTGTGTACATAGGTGTTCAAAAATGGTTTAAAAAACCATCATAAATCAGTATACCAAATTCAGAATCAATATAGTGACCCATAAGGTAATAGTTAACAGTCAATATTAACTGCTTGCAATAGTCTATTAGTAAGATCTATGCTTTTACAATGGAAGGTTTTCTTTGTTTAATCTCAGTCACAGCAAAATAACCAGAAATAGTGTTCTTCTGCATGCCAATCTGTCTGTGAGCGGATATGTGAAACTTTTCCGAATGTCATCCCTTGTGACACAATCTAAAAGCTATAAATAGCTCTTTTAGATAGAAAGACGCAGTGGATGAAGAAATATTTTCAGCAGGCTGTTAAATTATCAATCAATGAGGTTCCCTGTCCAGTGTGTACTAACTATTCATCCACCATCGTGGGTTTGCAAACAATAGCGTTTCTTGTCTAAAAACACAATGCAATGGCATTTGAATGTTCATATCTAACTTTTACAGCCTATCGTAGCACAGACGCTTATATATGGAGTATAAATGAATTAAAGCTATGCATATTTTGCGAACATTCTACTTTGTATCGTGGGATATCGAAAGATTATTATGGATGCTACTTAACGAACTGTATTTTTTTTCTATATAATTTGATGATGTGCCAAAGTTCTCCTTCTATAATAAGAGTAGAATATTTCATAAGAGGCATATTGTTCCTACGAGACACCTGTAATCACTATCGTTATAACCTTCTTATTCTGCTTTAAAATGTAACAATAATCGATTGACTTGCTTCGTTAGTTCTGGCATGATAACTGAATTTTAGGAAAACTAGTTCTCCCTCATAATTTTTTAAACAATGTATGTTTTGTAATCATTTGGAATTATAATGGAGTTGTATTCATTTGATTATCTCATTGCAATATTCAAATTAAATAAATTTTGCATGGAGGGGATTATTCTATATTTGCATTTTTATTCTCGATGACTAGCTTTGCAAACATTCATATAATTTTCTAAAATTTTGCATGTCTCTCAAAATCCATTCAATATATTTCATCTTAATTTAAAACAATAGCAGAAATCAAAAATATTTTTGTCATTAAAACACTACGTTTAAATTGATCAGGTTGTCACACTTAAGAAGTACAGTAAAATGTTATTTGATTAAAAGAAAACTTTTTTAATAATTTAAAAATAATTTAAAATTCAATGTTTTAATTTTTTTACATTTAAATAAAGTGTTTTAAATTCTATCATATTTGATTCATGCATGTTACTTGTGAATACATTGAAAAACATTGTATTATCTATTTTTGTTTACAATATTACAAAATCAGATTCTAAAAATTACTTTAAATAATTTACAGAAAGAAATATAAAAGCATAGAAAAAAAATCTAAATTATATTTAAAAAAGAAAATTCACAAAGTCAGAAATATTTCATAAATATAATTTACCAATGCTTATTATGTAAAATAATAAACTACACTCGTGTCCATAAATTAAGGAAAATGCAAGTTCAGGCAAAGAAAGAGACAGAAGCAAAATTAATGTCACTTATTTGTAAAGTCTATTTATTAAATAAAACGTAAAGAGCAAAAAAGATACTATATGTTTGACATCATTAATAAAAATTGCGATTTTTACTCCCTGGAGCAAATTTCAAAAAAGAACCTATTTACAAAAAACAACATAACATGGTTGGCATGATGGTTAATACATAGTATGCCCACCAGGCGATGCAATACAGGTCTTAAAACGCCTAGGTATGCTGAGTATCAAATTATCGATCTGATCTTGGGGAATATTACACTACTCATCAAGCAATGCTCTCCGATAGTCCGGTAGACATGTGGGAGATGGTTGACGAACTGTAATTCATTGGCCATGCCGGTCCCACACATGCTCTATTATATTCAAGTCCGGTGAATATGCTGGCCAGTACATACTGGTGATATCCTCCGATTGAAAGCATTCGTCTACATTGTTTGCATGGTGAGGATGGGCGTTGTCACCCATAAACAGAAATTCTACACCCATGGAGCCACGAAACAAAAGTACATGTTGTTCCAGAATGACATCCCGATAGGTGATGCCTACCACGGTTAGACTCTGAACAGGTAGGTTAGTTAAAGAACCCAAAATAATTCCTTCCCAAATGAACAATCCTACACCACAGTAACGGTGAAGTTAAATGGTGTTCTCTAGGTGATTACGGGTACCTGGCCCTCTCCATATTAAAGTCCGGCGAGAATGAGACTGAAAGCTGAATCTGGACTCGTCGGAAAACATCATACAAGACCACTGCTGTGGTGTCCACTCTCTACTTTGTGGTGCATGCTCTCTACTTTTGTCCAACCACAGGTAATAGTGAGTTGCGGTGAGTGGAACACATCTGACTGGCATATGAGCATATAGACCAATGAGCCCTAAGCGTCTGTACACGTTCTGCCTTCAAACTCGTATCGGCAGCTGAAAAGAACTGACGAGACAGATCTGATGTTGTGCTCCATCTGTTTCTTTTGCGAAATAACGGTCCTCATTTGGCGTTGTAACTCAGATGCAGCCTGTGTTGTAAAGTCTACTCACATTACCATCGTCTTGGAACCATTCCCAAAGCCTGAATGTGACACTCTAGGCGATTCCAAGTTCCTCGAATACTTCCAGCCGGGTACATCCACATTTCAAATGGCTGATTCTTTCACGTAAAACATCATCCAAATGTTTCCTTTGTGCTATAAATATGCGGTTATTGCACTGAAAAGCTTTTAAAGATCTTGGTGGTTTCTTGTAATTTGCATATTATTCTTCAGGATGTTTGTGATAATTCTACATGTGAAATTTTTATTTTAGGTTTCAATTTGTGTGTGATACTGAATAATCCTTAATTTACGGACATGAGTGTATCTTATTAGAGAAAACAAAAATTTAGTGTTTTTTTTTTTTTTTTTTTTTTTTTTTTTTTTTTTTTTTTTACTATAAGTATTTTGGATAAAATTTTAACAAGCTTGATTTTATATTGTAAAAAAATTACACTATTTTCAAGATGCTTTCTAGAGAAACTTCAAGAATCATTATTTTTTGGTCCATATCAATGTTTACCTATCAAAAAATTAAGTATTATTTTCAATTTAAAATTTTTCTTGCACCACTTCTATCTCTAAAAAAATAATTTTCTGAAAGTATTGTAAAACATCTCTTAAATTTATATTGTGTGAACATTTTTAAAATATAATTTTCTTTCCTTCTTGAAGGAATTTTTAAATAACTGCAAGCCACATAAATTAAATACAGAAGAAATAAAAAAAAATGTCGAAGATGATAAACAAATACATATGATTGATTATTCATGTATATATACCTACATGGATACATAAATAGATTTTAAAATTCTGATAAGATATTTTCATAAGAATTATACTAAAACATTTTTAATTACTAAGAGAATAAGGCATTTAATGAATCCTTCATATTCAATGATAATGAGGGAATTATTTATTGTTAAAATTTATAAAGAGATATATCACAATAGGAGATAACTATGTTGTAGAGAAAAATATTTTTCATAATTTAAAATATTGATAAGGAATATAGTAAAACTAAAGCAAACTATTAGTTCTTGCAATCTCCAAAGATTTTATAAACTGCTTTAAGTAAAGTGTTTTTCATGTAATATGAGATGGTTGTTTTCTGAATTAGCTTTCATAGAACTCCTTATTAAACACCAAATATATCATTGTTATTAATTTTAGTAATTAAAATAGTTTGTTAATTTTACTGAAATGTTGAAATTAAATAAAATACATACATTTTTTATCAGTTTTTGTCAGCATTTATCAAATAAAATCATGAATATAAGAATTTTTGCAATTTTTTAAAAATATTATTCAAGTCATGTCAAACAGTGTTTCAATTACTTAAAATTACAATTACTTAAAAAATGATAAACAATTTATTGTGCTGTTGTACATCAACTAGAAAATACTTTTAAAAGTTTCTGAAATTTTGAACTTATTTGCCAAAACAATCCAAAACCCAATCAAAGATCTCAGCAAAGAAGGAAATAGAAAGGAAATCTTCTTGAACGCAATTAAGAGTAATTAGCAACTAATTAGGTGTAGGTAAATGCGTGCATATTTAAGATAGCTCCTGGTACACGAGCCTTTCCACTATCGCAGTCTCCGGATACCCTGAACAGTGTGAAACCAATCATGTAGCCCAGTTACCTTTCTAAACTCTCAAATGAGACTTTTACAAAATTAAATAGCTGTGACACTGGAATAACTTTTCAGTACCAGTGTGTGTCTTTATCTAGTTTCGGTATGAAGGGTGATAACAATGCCGCTTAGAAATATTTAAGTAACGAAATAAACGAATAATTGCAAATAAATAAAAACTTCCTTGATAAAGATATTTACGATATAACCATGAAATACTTTTCTGGACGTGTTTTAAAAACATAATATATGCCTAATTAAAAAAATTCAGAACTATTTTTTTCACTCAATCACAGAAATGCTTGTAAGAACAAATTTTATTATTTCATATTTTATCAATACACTACTTTCAATAGTGCTTAGAATAAAATTTTAGAAAAATGAAATTACTTTAATGTTAAAATATTAATTATAATCATAAAGTAGTACATGGAGGATAATTTTTTAAATAAAATTCGTTTTAAAGCAATAAATAAGTAATATAATTTACATGGAAACTTCATGCTCTATTTATGTCTACAGAATGCATTAAATTTCTCATTAACATTATAGCCTGATTTATTTCTCGAAAATCAAAAAACAAGCATTGCACTTGCTGAACATAATTAATACTCGAAGAAACAGAATTGTAATTGCTTACAAAATATTCATATGTAGAAAATCAATGATATTTAAACTAATAAACAATTATTATCTTAATGTGACAAATATCTTTATTTTTACACATATTTATGTACAATATTTGTGAATATCACTTTTTTCTGAATTATTCTCTTCATTAATGAAATTCACCAATATTAAAATGAAATAATATGCTTCCAAATTTAAAAAATTAGATAACATCAAAATTTGTAATCTCAAGGCATCAATAATAATTGTTAATAATAAGATAACATCCATATGAAGTTTAATAGTTAATTTTAGATTTTGAATACATTAAATTTTAACATTTAACTTAATCTTCTTGGAATTAAAGAATATGAAATTCATTTTAACAACCAAAATAATAAAAAAATCAATTTTTTTAATTAAAAAATTATAATGATTTTTTGGGGAAAGTAATATATATCCTGAGTGAAAACAATATTACTAACCATCAATTTATTGAATTCGATAAACTTATTCTGTGACTAACAATGATAAGTAACTTTGACTTTGTTCCAAATAATATATTGATGATGATCATAATGCTATTCTGTTGTATTGAGTGCATTAAAATAATATGGAAAACTTTCCTCAAATGTCAGTTCTTAAAATTGTGTGTGTTGTTATTACCACTGAAAAATGAAAATTTCGTCACCAAGACGAACGTGTCTGAGAAAATACGCAGTTTACCAGAGGGCTCTAGTGACTGTCAGTTTGATTGTTGTTAATGACACTTTCTCCCAAGAATTATCTCAAGACCATTATTAATCTCTGTTTGAAACGTCGTCAAAGTTTCTAATTACTAAAGAGGAAGTGTGTTCAATGTATCATTCGGAAGGCTTCACATGCTTTCATTCCTGATCAAATAGTACAGAAGATTTCATTTTTCATATTACTATTTACAACTTCAGAATATTATTTTAAATGTGTCAATAATTCCAGTCTGATTAACATGAACGTACTTAAATGTAAATACCCATAACACAAATACATTACGAAAGCAAATATTTACATCATCTTCTCGATACTAAAAGCATAAACAAGGCCGTATATTCTGCATTAAATATTAAATTGCAAATAAGAAGATATCAGTGAATCCTTGAAAAAACTTAGCATGTCCTATTCCAAATATTTAAAGTTTCATCTATTCATGAATATTTCTATAAAAGATAAAATGAGTTTTACGCAATGTAGAAAAACCAACTAACAGTAAAGAATAGTAAACATTATATAAATAGTAGTTATATTACGTTTACTATTCAATCTAGTTATACTTTTTGCTCAAAATTGGAAAATGCTTATGCATTTTCATTCTTTGAATCTTTAATTAACATTTTCAAGTAAACTTTAAATTTGAGTTAAGAGAAATTAACTGAAAATTCCATTATATACAAGTTCAATTGTTCTTAAATAAACCTGCCTTTCAAGAAAACTGTCTTTTTAGAATACACTTCATTTCATTAAAAGTAAGAAAATAGAAAAATAAAACTGGTAATTTACGTGAAAACTTTGACCTTTTAATTTAAAAAATAAATAACATGAGAACAAACAATCGAATATTGTTTCAATTTTTTAAATGCTTTATCTTATATTTTCTTGGAGTTTCAGTTTCACATTAATTCTGATGTTATACGCCTATTATTCTTTCATATAAACATCCTTAATGAATTAAGTTTAATGATGTAAGGAAAAACTGAAACACATACATCTGAAAATATTAAAATATTTCTACTCTGTACAGACTTATATACATGCGTATATATGCATATCACAAGAGATTTAAGAAAATAAACTACAATCATTTAAGCAGACCAGCTCAATTTTTTTTACTTGACACACATATATTTAACTTTAGTTACTTATTGCATTAATCTTAGTCTTAAAAATAGAAAAATGCCTATAGAATAAGATTTAAAGTTTTATTTATTGCTTGTGAATAACATTAGAACTAACATTCAGAGTGTTGCCGAGGGACTAATCTCATAATCGAAAGGGTAAAGAATGATGGTATTTTTTATAACAAGAAAGGGGCTCTAAACACCAAGATGAGACGTAAAAAAATGCATTGCCTGTCATTGCGATAGGCATGACTTACATTAGATACGATCCTTAAGCCATCTTTAAACCTTGTTTGGTTTGAAACTTCTTTCTCCAATTGTTCCCTCTGTCCTCACTCTTCTTGAAGGGCTTTTGATTGGGGCAAAAATTCTGCTCCGATTTCCATTAAGAACAATCTCCAAAGAGCGGGAACGGAAAATAAGAAAAGAGCAAACTGATGATAGGTGGCTGTAAGAAATCTATCAATGGTAAAAAAAAGCCCAAAGTAGATGCATTGAGCCCATTTCCTTTTTTCCTTAAAATATTTTGCCTTTCTACTTAATTATTTGTAGTGTATCATTAATATAAATTATCGCAATATCAAAAGAAAGAAATTTTATCAGAGAAATGAAAATGATACAAAAATATTTTGAATAAATATCACCTCCTAGGCACATTTTTTTAGTTGGTTACAGTAATTCGAAGTCTAAAGCAATTTAAAAGTATAGAAAATGTATTTCTTGATTTTAGTATATTGAAGAAAGTGTTTGATATTTTTGGTTATATATATATATATATATATATATATATATTCTGAAAATTTAATAAAAAGGTATATCATTTTTTCTATATTTTTTATTATCAATTTTTGCAATTTTGTTATTATCAAATGTCAAAAATATTACATAAAATATGATTTTATACAATTTTTTAAACGTATAAACATTTTTAATTTGAAATTCGTAAGAGCTTCGAAATTTTACTTTTGACAAAAATACACTTATGTGTTATGGATCATTCTCGTACTTTATTGCATAATTTGACATGATATTTAAAAATAAACTTACTAGCATTTCCACATAATAAATATCAATAATAGCTTAAATTACTATTGACAAAGGGCATTAGTTTATACAAATAAAATTTCAAAGTATTCAAAACCGTCTGATGCATACTTGTGTTGCATCCGACTATTTGATTGAATACTTCTGATTACAGTTTGCAGGACGATAATTTAAACAACATAAATTTAAGACTGAACTAGCTATATAAATTTCAAAAAAATAAATAAACAAAGTAGGAAAAGATACTTTATATATTCCAATTAAGTATTTTTCATGTTTGGATTCACAGATACTGAATCTGTCATCACAAAATCGAAGCAAATAATTAAATTTTAGCATTTAGCATTTAGAAATATCTTATTAATCTATATAGAACCTACTGAAATTTATGTAAAACTAGATATGATATTGATAATGATAATCTTAACTATATATGGTAATAATGAATGATAATAATAATAAAATGATAATAATAATAATAATATGATAATGATAATCTTAACTCATGGATACGAATATATCAAAACCAAAAATTTTTAATCGCCAAGTAATTTAACGCTGTGCTAGCTAAATAAGGTGTTATTTTTAAAGAAGAAAATATTTAAATACTATTTAATATATTATTTCCAGTGTTAATTGAAACTAAACACTATTATTTGAAGCACCATATTATTTGATAATTTTAATAAAAATTTAAGTAACATTTAAAAAATAAATTTACTGTGCCATTTGACTCAATTTATAGCCCATTCCAAACTTTAGTTATTTATAAATTTTTGTGCAATTCAAAAATTATATTTTTCAAAGTTACTTAACTACATGTTTATTAATAATATAATTTCACGAAATAAAGATTTTCTTTTCTGTCGAGTTATTATACGTCGTATTTTATAAAAAAATAAATTACTTATTTTAATATTTACAAATTATTTGAAGTTCATTACATTTAAAAAATAAATTAATATTTCGTAGAAAAGTAAAATCCAAATCAATTTTAAGAATTTGTAAATTTCAAAAAAATCATTGAAAATAAATTCAATAAATTTATAATTGAAATTTACATTTGTTCAAAGAAAAATAAAAAAAAAATCATAAATAATGGTGGAGCATTTTCAAATACACAAAATGCCCATGGCTTTATATTTCATTTTCGAATAAATGATGATCTAGTGCTTTTTGCGAGAAAAAAGGAAATTTTAACCAATAAAGAACGGAAAAACAAATTAATTTTAATCATAACATACTTTTTCTAACATACATCAATTTGATATATTTGTTATTTAAAAAAAATAACGTGGAAAGAATTGATTTTCTACCATTATAGCAACTATTAAAAATTCAGAAGTTATTTGATTATTAACTATACAATATTGTATGGTAGATAAACATAAGTACAAAATTTCTATATTCTTCAAAAGTGACAAAAAAGGAAGTCAGAGCAAAATATTTAATTTTATTATTTTAATTCCGTAAAAACAATATTTCCAAATGTTTTCAACTAATGATAAATAAAAATCTACCACATTAAACCTACATATGAAAAAGGTGGGAGTAAAACTATTACATTCTATGATGAAATGGTACCTTTTATTTTCTACACATAACTGGAATTATTCCTTTCCCTTTTCTAAGAAATGATTACTTTTTAAAGAATTGGATAAAAAAAAGCCAGTTAAATAAGTTTTTATAATATCTTCCAAATGACCATTAGCAAATCGTAAATGAGAAAAAAACCATTAATATATGCGTATCTCACTTTGGATCAGTTAAGAGATTATATTCGAACAATGCTTAAGAATCATCTTATTTCGCTTGATTTCTCAATTTTTATTTTTTAAATTATGCCATAAAATTTATAACCCTACAGGATGAGATTGAAAATCTAATGAGAAGTAAGAAAAGGCTTTAAAAGAAAAGCTTTAGACTGAGAAAAAAAGCTGGAACATAAATTCTTTTTTTTTCTTTTTCTTTTTTTTTTTTTACATTGACAGACATTTGGATGATTTTAATTTACTAACGATTTCAAGTATAAAAGGAAGGATTCATTTAAAATGACATTGGTAGCAAGATGGAAAATGATAATTACTTGTAATCTAGTGTTTTAGACCCCCTTCCTACCCCAGCATGTTAAAATATTTTCCCTCTTTTTTTTACAATTTTTTGCAAAAAGATGGGAAAAGATGCATTTTTCAGATGCCCTTCAGTTCATATGTTAAATAATTAGTTTCAACTGAGAAAATTTGAATTACTGCAGAGAACATCAGCTGATGCCTGTATCCGTGGTATAAGAAATGCCTTGCATTGCATTTTGTGTGTGAACTCGGCACTACTCTTACATTTTTTCATCCATCTCAGTTTTTTTATGGTGTTGTTATTATTTTACCCCAGTGTTTGGGACTCACTTCAACAAAAAATTAACGAAGCAAATGGTAGCGACACTTAAGTCATGTGAACGAATGACTGACTGTAGTAAAAAAAAAAAAAAAAAAAAAAAATTAAAAAAACAATGATTATACATTGTTCCAAGTCCAAAATTCAAGTAATGAGAAGAAGTCCGAGCAAGTTGGGCATAACAAAAGATTTTGAAAAAAAATTAGCGTCAAAGAGGCGGAAGGCAGTGGGTTTGGTAATAAAAAATATGTAGTTTGATTAAAAAAATGAAGGGAAAGGCTGTTTTTGTCGCGTTAACGTAATTTTCTAGTTTGAACAACGCTTGCAAATTGGTTTCAAGAGTCAAAATTTTCTTTTTGTGTAATTGTTTGTTTTGTTACTTTTTCGCAAAGTATGAGAGAGGTAGGGGGTAACGAAGATGAAAAAAATAATCTTTTTCACTTTAAGGTTTGTTGTAAGCTTAATTATTAGTAGTTTAAATGTTGGCTGAGCTGGGGGAGAAAATACATTTTTCTACTGCTCTGCTTGCAAACATGAAAGCGAGGCAAGAGAATGAATAAACTGACAAATATGCGAGTTGTTATAAATAGACGAGAGTAAAGAGAGAAATATTGAGGGATTCTCTTAAGCTTAAAATAAATTATCGCGCTGTTCAAAATCCCTTCTCTGTGAGGATAGAAATTTTTTTATTTTTTTACCGGCTACTTTGTGATTTATTTTCCTTTCTATTTAATAACTACACAAAATATTTATGCATTTTTTTTACAGAAAAGGAGTCAGGCTTTAAGTATAGTAAAACATAATTAAATACTCTTTTTTTATGTAATACGGAAAATTTATGAAATGATTTTCTCCTTCGAAACAAAGGAATTTAATCTAAAACTGATTTTTAAATATTTTTCAGTTTGAAAAGATTATTTATATTGTTGATTATTTAAAATGTATTTGCATTAAAACTGTTTTCACTTAAATATATTTATTATTTTCATAAAGATACATTTTTAAGTACTTTATTAAAATGATGTTATAGCTAATAAATATTATATATATTGAGAAGCTTACAATAAAGTTCATTGAGTATACACATATTAATCAGAAGTATTTTATATAATCTTAATGGGTAAAAATTTGTCTTAATTGTTCAAAATGTAAATTAGTTATATTTGGAAATATAATCGCAATGGAATAAAAATTGCATAAATTATAAAAAAAATTTGTTGATGGTTCTATTAACAATTGTGAAGGAAATAGAAGACTTTTAATTTTAAGTAAATTAATTTTTATTCATTATACATTATTTTAGCATAATATTTATTAAATGCAAAAATTATATGACATTGAAATTTAAATATTTGATGAATATCTGCAACATTGGTGTAAAGATGAATCCGCAAATAAGGCGTGCGCAAAAAATTGCATAATAAATATAAATATAGACTTTAAATATCATGAACTAAGAATTCACATAGACTAAAATTATATAAATATCATAAAATGTCACTTTTTTCCTTTCTCATTTGCTTTCGTAAATTCTAACCATAGCAATGGATATTTCTCATTATTTATATTTATATAACATAAAAAATATATAGTAACTATTATTTTCTTAATTATAAATTATATTAAAAACATTTGAATAAAAAATTTACGCAAATTTATGAGTCCTCAATCATGAGCTATTTATTGTTAAGCATTCATTCTCATTATCTACATCGTTATGTATTCATTCTTATATCTATTAAACATGTTTTCTGCTCATTTCTAATATATACTTATTTGAGTAGATATTAAAACATTTATGTCACATTTTGATTAAATGTTATAAATATATCTAAACTGAAATTGTTTAATTTAAGTTAGTATTTAATGCTCATCCGATATTAACATAAATGAAATAATTTCGATGTTGTGGTAAGTGGATTGTATATATCTGGTGTTCAGTTTTGTTCAATATTAATTAATAGAAAATAATTTTTAAAAGTAAAATATTACCTATTTCGAATAAATAATATTAAAAGCATAATGTGGTAGGACAATAATGAATTGTTTTCATACCAAAGAAACGTGTTCATTGCTACTAAATATTTTATTTTCCAATTAATATGTAATTAAAATTTTAAATTTATTGACTATTTTCAAATTTTTCCTTCGTAGCCATTAAACTATTGAAGTTAATAATCTGCAAAATTATTAAGATTGAAAAGTTAAAGAATTACAGAATTATAAGTTCACATTAGATATATGATTAAGTATGCAATTTAAATTCAGTAAATAATATAATTTATAATTGAGTTATTTATAATATAATGAAAATAGTTGTATTATTTAAACTAAGTGAGTGTTTTCACTCAAAAATTTATCTTTTAAATATTTTTCTTAAATATGTGTACCAAACTAAAATTACATAGATGGTAATTATGAATAGTTTATTTTATTGATTACATTGAGAAAAATAAAATAATTCTTATATATTGTTATAATATTATATATGTATATTATGTATAATATAATTTATGTGTAATATTATGTATGTGTATTAAGTATATTATGTATAATATAATGTTATAATATTCCTGTGTCTTCCATTGCAAATAAGCAAAAATTTGTGTGAAATAAAAAATATGTGCAAGCATGTGAATTAACTGCTAATATTTTGATATATTATAATATGAATTACGTGATTACATTTATATAACTGATAAAATGATTGAATGTTTGTAAAATTTAATAATATGTTAATTTTAACAATGAAACTCTAATTACTTTTAAGAAGATTCCAACAAACAAATTTAAGTAAATAAATGAGTTTTTTCTTTCAAAAAACTAAGTAAATTGTATAGAATGTAAATGCTATAGTAATAAAGTACACTTAAATGTAAAAAAATCTTAAGCGAAATTTAATGTGTAATATGAGCATAAAATTATATACATAATTTTTAATATTCTATAAATTACTATATAGAATAATTGTAAAATATAAAATTACTATTACTCTAAGGGAAGTGAATAAAATGTCAGCAAAATTACAAGCATATAATATTTCAAAAGTTTAAAATCAAATTAAGAATTAAAGATTAAATAAATATAAAATAACACTAAATTAAATACGTTTTATAAATATATGTGGATTTTTTTTATGTATCCGGAGTTACAAATAAACTAAAAAAAGACTAATAAATAAATTGCGCTTTGTAAATACACGCATGCTTATATTTAGTTAAATTGAAACACGTATTAAATAAATCAATAAATCAACAATTTATTATATTTTGAAATTCTCGATTGTTGCATTATGTGTTACACCTAATGTTATAATATTAACTATTTCATATTTAATAAAAAATGTTGACAAAATATATCAATAATTAAAGAAGAATATATGTATATTTTTAGAGATTATTATATGTTATAATATTTCATATACTGAAAATATAATCAGAAAACTACGCCATTATTTATTTTCTTTCCTTTTTTTAAATCTTCGTATTAAATAAATTTCTAATTCCATTATTAATAAATTGAACAATTTTTAAAATGTTTAACAATAATAGGGATTTAACATAGTTTAGGTCATAATTAAAAAAGTATTTTCTTATACGAAATTTCTAAAAATTTCTTATAATAATTTTAAGTAATACCTAAACTATGTACTTTTAGAAATTCTCTATAACAAAGCTACTTTATAGATTTATTGAAAAGTATACTTTAAAAATTAGTAGTTAAAACTGTTAGTATTTAGGAATTTGTTATAAATTTTTATCCCGTGTTTCTTTGTCCTGCTAGATTATATTTTGAATTGAAAACAAAAAGTAATTCAATGACTTTAGTTAATTGTGA
Organism: Latrodectus geometricus; assembly: GCA_026290005.1. Lineage (NCBI taxonomy): Eukaryota > Metazoa > Arthropoda > Arachnida > Araneae > Theridiidae > Latrodectus > Latrodectus geometricus. The sequence goes on from JAPDSC010067960.1 coordinate 58,793, forward strand.
CATCTTAGTTTAATCTATTTCTTTTATATTAACCAATTAAAACATTTTGAAGCGTGTTCTGATTATTGATAAATTTTGGTATTTTTGTAAGCAAACTACAAATTATTCAAATTACAATTATTTATTTTATTATACTTATTTAAGTAAATAAACATTTTGAAAGTGTGTTGCGAATAATAAAATTCTTGTTTTATTATTTACAAAATATTGAGCTTTATACAATTGGTCCAAATATAATTAGAAAACATTAATAAGAGCATTAAAAACTTTGCTACACTGCACTAACATCTATGCAATTATGTGACTTCTCTTAAGGATTATATTTAAAAAAATTATTAATCAGTGATTCTTTTTAAATATAATTCCAAGATTTTGTTAGTGTGATCAAATAAAAAGACAGATTTCTTTAGAATAAATGTCATGTTTTTACATATTTTAAATATATTTATTCATAAATTATTTTGCCTTTAAGCTCAATTTAATAAAAATAACTTAGAAGTTTGCATTTTATAAGTAAAAATGTTTGATAAATAATGACTGAATTAAAATTGAAATGCACTTTACTTAATTAAATATTTTTATATACTAGTATCATTAATGCTTAGATTATTTCACCCTCCGATTTCATAAATTGTATTAATAAAATATATATACTACAGATATATTTTTTTAGGAATTATAGAGAGAAATAAATAATTTGTTATAAAGTAATAAGCAATATTTATTTTTTATTTATAAGGATTAGACAAAAAAACAATTTTTTTAGACAAAAAATACTTGACATTTGTCAAAGTTTTGCGCATGTAAGACGATGAAAATCTTCTTAAAACTACATAATATCTAGTAAAAAGACACTATTTGATTAAAACTGTTTTATGATAAGATGAGGACTGTATTTATGTTTTATTTTTCTAAATACAGCCAATCTACTACAACTTCAACATATGAAATCTATTGGCTACGTGACGACTTACGAATCGCAGCTTATTTGTATGTCATTTATCCTTCACATCTCGGCAGCCACTTAAGTACAGTTTCTTGCCATTACTGATCGTCTTTCTCTACGCACCCTATCACATTCTTAGTTCCCCTATGCTAGACCACAAATCTCCTCTACTGGACAGCGATTACCCCTGATAGATCATTTCTGGAATGGAAGGAATCCATTCAGTGATGGACAGGCAAGCGTGTAATGTGATTTGGCCACGAGACAATGTGTGTTGATAGGCCTCTTCCTTATTGTTCGCATCCCTCAGGTGAAAGAGCTGCCTTAGATGCTAGTTCTCATCTTCTGACGGAGCGCATCATATGAAAATCTGTGGTTCTTTGCTTCGTTCACATAAGTCTAATTGCAAAAGAGAGATATGTTTGCTGGAAAATTCTCCAGTGAGAATCAGTTGAATTCTATAACTATTAGGTTTACGGTGAAACAAAAGATATTTAATTATTTTTAATGAATTTTATGTTTTTTTTATATTAAGGGGCACATTATTTTTGAGAATATAAAAAAATATGGAATTTAAAAATTGATCTTTGTTAAAAGCATTTAAAATTATATAAAATCTTTATTTATTACTCTTGTTTAAATCACCTTAGTTTAACTTCTCAAAACAAAGCCGGAAATGGTTGAGTGGTTAGCATTCTTGTCTCTTGGGCTGTTGGTACCGGGTTCGAATACCGGTTTGGTTATGAACGTTTCCTTTCTCTCTCCCTCTATGTATATTTGTCCTTTTTTTTGGATGAATGTTGTCATTCCATTGTTGTGATGTGACGTGGGCAATGCTACTTTTACATCCGTGACTTGCTTCACAGGTGCCCACCAGGTAACGCAAAAATGAGTAGCAGTTTTCGGCCTTGTTGTGGGCGATGTGTACAATCACCCAGTGAACTGCCATTAGAAAAAAAAACTACTGTAAACAATATATTGAAAAAAATTCCAGATTTAAAATATACTACAATATTTTTTATTTTGAATCAAAAGTTCCATTCATTTAAACTTTGAAATTTATAAAATAAATTACCAAAAAATGTAATCACCTTCATATTTTTTATTAATTAAACCGAATGAGTCCATTGTTTTATTTGTTTCAGTTTGAATTTTAAAATGTGAATTATTGTTGCATGAACAATTATTCATATTCTTAGTAAAAATCAAATTTATCATTACTTCAGATAAGCACAATATATTTAAAGAAAATAATTATCAGTTAGAATGATTTAAGCATTGTAATTAATCATGCCTATATATTTTTTGCAAAAAAGTAGTATTTAAGGCAAGAAAAATATTTTTTTTAGAAAAAATTAGAAGTATTTTTAATAAAAGTTGACAGATCTTAAATCTTACAAGCACACCCATTATAAATGTATTTACAATGCTAATTTGCTTGTTGTCAGTAAAACAATTTGATTAATAAATGTATATTTATTAAAAAACTTTAAGTAAAACTATCATTATAATGTTCTCACGTTTATTTTTGCAATTTTATTTTTTAATTGGTTGAAAAGGAATACTGCGTAAAGAAGAATGGACTCAACACACGAAACAAATTTGTTAATGTAGCTTGGTGCACATTATGAGGCAGGTAATCTAGTTTGCTTGTGTAGATGGCGTTATTTGTGTCTTTAACAAAGGACTCCTTCTTACAACATTGTTATACTTGCAATGCATTCGATGCATACTAATGTCATTTCTCGTTTAAGGAATCTGTGAAGAGAAAAAAATTAAACTATTATAAAAATGGAAAATGTTAAGGTATTTGATAAGTGACTTTAAAATAATTTCGTTTGCTTTATTTTTCTCTATTAAAAATCAAGACAAGCATATTGGTTAAACATAAAAAGCAAACTTAACAAAAGATTTGTATGCCTGCGTTCTTATGAGAGGAAAACCCTGAGTTTTAGCTAATTTTGACTAAAAAGAAAAGTGGTATTGGATTCACACTGTCTCTGCATGCGTGCACATCTGTTGAGCTAGGTGACTAAATTATTAACTTAGCTTGACTCTTTTCGTTTAAAGAAGGTTTCTTTGATTTCTTTCCTTGCTACACTTGAATAAGGTCACAAAGTATCATGAATGTATAAAGTTTGCCAAATGTTTTCTTATATATATATATATATATATATATATATATATATATATATATATATATATATTAATAATGAACGAAAAAGAAAAATATGATTTAAATAGCTACTATTTTTTATTCCTCCTACATCTCTTCTTTGTAGACGTATGTGACATAAAATCTTTGACATATTTCTATTTATTGCAACAAATTTATTTGTTTTAAGAATTTTTCTCATGTAGTTTCCAGGAATGTTGCATTTTCTTCAAGCAAAACAGAAATTTTTAATACTTTCTGTTGAACTTGAAACTCGTGCTATAACCATTTTTCACTGAATTAATGGCTTATAAATCTAAAAATTTCGAATGCATTTAAAATTTTAGGCTTTTAACAATAAAAATTATAAGCCTTTTAACAAATAATTTTAGCCTTTTAATAGTTTTGGTAACAACTTGTCACTAAATTAGAAAGGTAAAATAATGAAAAGCTCTTAAATAGGAAAAGACAAAAATAAAAGTTTACTCATAAAATGTTTTACAGCACAGTGGAAGTGTTTTCAAAAAATACTTCTGGTTCAAAAATATTCCTAGAAGACTTCAAAAAACCTCCAGAAAAAGGAAATAATATAATTATAGCGTTGATATTTCCTGTCAATATTCTCCTCAAATATTTGTATGTTATAGAATCCAATTAATTTTGATGTTTTCACATATATTGTTATAATTAAAATGTATTAAAATTTTACATAAAATAAATATCAATCAGAAATATATTATAACTTGTTTATACTTAAATATAATCAATAAGTTAAAAAATCTGAACATATAAAAAAAAGATGCATTTTATGCACACATTATAAAAAAACAATTGATAAAAAAATGCTTATTACTTATATACATAATTTGCTCTAAAGAAACAAATATATTATTTCAATGCTGGTATTATATCTAATGAATTAGTTAGCTATAGGAAATGAATGGTAAACTTATTCTTATAATTATATAAAACAAATTAAACAATGCAGTAATTAATGGTACACTGTAATTTTTGAATCAAAAAATTAAGAACCACATATTTAGGATTTCAATTTTTATTTCCTATGATAACATAATATGTTTACTAAGTATAGGAATGAAAAAATGTATTTGAGGTAAAAGTAAATATCTGTGCAAAATTTTTAATAAAACAGAATAATAATAATATAAATAATAATAAATAAAATCACCAACATTATGATAGTAGTATTTGGGATTATTTAAGTAAATACTCTGGAGCAATTGAAAGCTTGAGAATATTTTCAATAAGTGACAACATATTTTCTACAAACAGTGAAGAATCTTTCTACTAACCACTACTAGTCATCTGTCAAAATGCCTACATACCCTGAGGGGTGGAAACTGACCCATACCTCCAACGGTCAGTACTGTTTTGTATGGTCATCTGACTTATAAATTGTAAGCGAAAAGATTCGTAACAGAAGGGCCATTTCCTCTTCATTCATTCTCAGGGGAGCCACAATCTATGTTTTATGCATTACGTATGTAGACAATTGTTTCAGTATCTGTGATGTACCATCGGCTACAAATGTAACGTCTATTCCCATAGATACGAAGAAATATTTAGGTTTCTATACTTGGGTTTAAGTTCCTAAGAAATTTTTCTTTGTTTGAGGAGAAAGTAAGAAAAGATATTTGGAATTACACTTCGAAATATTGTATGCGGTTAACTTTTGAGTAACATAACGAAACATTTTTAGTGTATTCATTTTTTACATAGCATGAAAGTATCAAATTTATTCAAGCTTTAAGTAGGATTAATGATTGCATACATCATGCAGTTATTACTTTCTTTATTAAAATTAAATTAATGAGACAGCAAAAATAATTTTAATTACTGTGTGCATGCATTATTAGAATAATTTTTATTCAAAGCAATTATATAATGTGTTGAATGCAAAATCATTTAGTTAAAAGTTGATAGTTATTTCAAAATATATGTGAACATACATTCTATTATATTTGAAAATAATTTTCCAATGAACACGCATTTTAATTTACTAATAATATTTATATTTGAAAATTTAATACAGTTTATTTGTAAATCAAAAAAACAAACACCAAATACTCATTTTGAAAGATAGCATAGGATCTGAAATAGCATGTACACTCAGGGGTCAATGTTTAGATTCTTCTGTTTCTAGGCTATAAAATAGCATTTTATTGTTTGCTCTCTGGTTGAAACAGAACTTGGTTTTTTACTTAGAAGGAACATAAATTAGGTATTTGCTAGGACAAGCACGAGATCATCTGCCACAACACATTTCTTAATGAGATGAGGAGTGATGGAAAAGACCTGAATATACTCAGGTCAGACACTCGCTGAAGGTTACACAAGCCATGCACATTAAAGTTGGCGTTAAAAGGGTGCTATGACATCACGCTGTGGCATATATATATATATACCATGACATTCATTAATTATTAGTGAGCTTGGTAGCAGAAATGATGCCAAATTAATGCAGGGCCAAGCAGATCCCTATTCACCTCTATCCAATCAAAGGGATGTACCAGAGTTAGTGGAAGGGGGTAGGAATGAGATATCAGGAGGTTATCTTCGCTTCCATAACTATGGGTCATGCATCGTTTATTTTAGATTCAGTATTCCTACTTCAACTAACCTGTAGGGAATAATGGACAAAGTGTGTTTTCCTCTTTAGAGATATAGCCTTAAAACCATCTTCTTGTTAAGATATTTTATAGTTAAATTGGTTTATCACATATTAAGAGAAATTTACTACGGACTAATGAAGTTGCAATGTTGATATCTATAACTTATTAATGGGATGTAGCTTGAAATAGCTAATCAGTTAAATTTAAGACATATTCTTCAAGGGTGAATAAAACTTATGTGTTTGAGAATGTGAATATTTGAACTGTACAGAATAGCTAATTATTTATAAATATGAAACTATCTTGGAAAAATCATTGTACTGTTTGAAAGAGACATTCTTTGAATACATATAAACATAAGTTTTATTTTATAAAAAATAAAACCTATGTTTATATTTATTCAAAGAAAGCAAATTTATACACCCGTGGTTTAAATATAGAAAAAATTTTGAAAATAGATAAGGCATGTTTCATATTTCTGAAGTGTAAACATGTTCCAAGCTCTTCTTAACATTTGTTAAAATATTACTAAGATATAAAAACCAATTTTCTGTCAACTTAAGAAGAATATTTTTATCATTTATTTACTTAAAGCTGTTTGTAAGTATCTTTGCATAAGTTATTGAATTTACAAAATTATGTTTTATCATGAATATAAAGCAATTAGAGCTTTAGGTGTCTCCCATTTTGATTTATGCTTCCCTGCTGATTTTTGTATTGCTACGAAGTTGACTTTTCAGTTTATGTAAACAAGACGTATTCTTATATTAAAATAAATATCAGAAACAACATTTTTGTAGTTTCATTTTAAAATTAAACAACATTTTTGTAGTTTCATTTTAAAATTATAAACTGGGAGTTATCAAATAACGCTTAATTTTTTTATAAAAGTTTAGCATTTGCAATTTTTGAATCTTCTTGCATCAATTAAATTATTTAAAAGTTAAATTAATTAAAAAATTAAATTTCAACTTCAATCACATCAACAAAGCAGTCAAACTAGGGTATAGGCATGTATTTAAAGAAATCCATAACTTATTTATGTTAATATATTCATTTAATTCACCCTACGCTACTAAATATATATTTTTATGTTCTTATGACATGAACTTACAGATATAATATCAAAATGTTCAGGATAAGCAGAAATTTATAAAAAATTGTTACTTGCAATTAATTACTTTTTAATTAATTAAAAAATTAAGTGAATTTCAAAGGCATGGAACTTTATTTTAGTTTTATGCTTTTAAAGATCGAAAATTTCTCAATTTTGCAATAATAAAAATTTTAATTTTCATTACGAATAATTAACCAGACACTCACTGCCATGGGAAACATTTATATGAATCAGAAGAGTAAATGAGACGTGAATTGCTTCATTGAATTCATTTATTTATATAATTCCTCATGTGACTGGAAAAGCAGAAAATTTGACACTCTCTTTCTGCTACAGCGCAGGCATGAAGTATCAGTGCTATGTTTTTAATGGAGTATTTGCATGATGAAATAACTAATTGCATTAGTTAATTTGAAGTTTGGATTTTTCATGAGGGATCAGCGCCATTCATATAATAGCAAGTTCTTTAATGACAATTTTACGCCAGGGACATTAAAATTTGATGGCTGAATTAGCTTTAGAATAAAAATCATTAACTGTAATATCTTAAATGCAGTTAAAAACTAATCACAAGCAATTGAAATAAATTCAATTTACTTAAAAATTTAATCATTAATAATAGAATACTTATTTCTTATTATGGCATAATTAAATTGTATTTATAATTTTATGCTATGCGTTTCCAAAACTAATATAAAACTCCATCACTTACTCAAAAATAAATTATTGAATATAAGAATGAATATCGTAAGCAATTATTTATTGAAGGATTTAAATTATTGTATAAATGCATTATAAAAAATGTTAAACATATTTTGCTTTCATTACAAAACTATTAATATTTTTGTGTTAGATCATGAGATATTTTATAAACAGTATATTTATGCTGAATAAACTATGTATTTATTTTGTAACGTGTGGTATTTATAAGAGTTAAAAGAAAGACGCAAGAAACTTAATCATAAACTTATTCCCAAATTTGAACTGATGATGTCTATAAGAATAAAAAAAAGAAGCAAAGAAGACCACATGACATCATTTGGATCCTTGCGATCAATTGCCTGTGAAACAATAGAGAACTCTTAGAAGGCAGCGGAAGCCACAAAATAAAAGAGCTCTTCAGGCATGCGACCTGTAACTGTGCGTGCTTCGGACAACTGAGTACTTCTTCCTCTTTTAATATCCAGTCCAGGCGTTCCAATGGCCAAACGGTTCCGCAACAACACACATTGCGGAAATTCTTTTGGATTCTTTCCTCAACTTAACTATCGCTAGAAAGACATTTTTATTCATTTGACGTAGAAACATTTCGACATAAATCATAATTTAATATGTAAGATTTTATCATATATTATTTATTAGCTATTCTCACCTCTCATTCAACTGAATTTTAAATTCAGTTGCTTTATTAAAGTTATTTACTAAAAACAATTTTCAAATGTATAAGTTAGATAATACTACAAGAATTTAAATTAGATTTTTATGAATGTACTGTTTGGTAAATGCTTGCTGTGTTTTTGACGGAAATGTTCATAAATCAAATTTTAAACTAATTTCATCAAACTTTAAATAGAAAATCTTTAGAAACAGAAGACACCATTTAATAAAGAAACTAGTGATGTATATATATATATGTGTGTGTGTGCCTGCCAATGGATGAGTAATTAGCGTCCCTGACTCTTGGCAAGGGTAGTTCGAATCCCGGTTCGGGCATGGATGTTTCCTTTCTCTCTGCGTACCTTAAACTTTTTTCTTCTGAGATGATGGATAAATGCGACTCGTCCTATAAATGGGTTTGTGGTGGTGTAAAGTGGGACTCGCCGCCTTGACTTGGTTCACAGGTGCTCACTGAATAACGCTAAATGAGTAGCAGTTTCTGGCCTTGTTGTAGGTGACGGTTCAATCACCCAGTGCCCCAACATTAGAATATATATATATATATATATATATATATATATATATATATATATATAATAGTATAATAGTTTAAATAAATAAATCTGAATATTTCCATTTAAATTATTAAATAAATGGTAGGGTTCAGTTAAGGTTTTAATGACTTCAATAAATATCCATTTGTAGTCATTTAAATAAATAAGTAATTAATTTGAATTATATTTTTAAAATAATGTTATAATAATTTTGTAAGAATTTTTTATCCTTTTTTATTATTCCTGTTATTAATCTTTGATTAATTTGAATTAAATGTTTAGTTTTCTTTCTGCCATCCTACGTTTAATGGTTTGAAATCCAATCATCTACATATGATAAAGAAAATATTAAATATATGCAAGTACACTTTCAAAATTTATTATAAATTTTGAGCCAAAGCGTTGCTACTATTAACTCAATTAATAAAATTTTTTGCAAATAAATAGTATACACATGGCACAATTATTAGTTGCATTTATATATTTCTTAATATTTCTGTTAATTTCGTTATTAATTTATGGAAAGGTAAATAAGTGCATAAAGTAATTTTAAATCAGATTTTAATAATTAAAAATGACTATTATTTTTAATTAATTTAGAATTTATCAGACGGGAAAGAGTGAAATGTACTACCTAAAAATCATATAACATTTTAAAATTAATAAATAAATGGTATTTAAATTTTTATGATTTAAATAAAAAATAATTTATGAATTATTCAATGAATCTTGATTCTTGATTCGTTTCATATTTTGTTTCAGTTTCATCTGATTAATGAAATGAGTTATTTAAATTTGCATAAAAATCTCCCTTAGTTACTGAGTATCACTTTGTTTTTTGTTTTTTGTTTTTTTTTTTTTTTTTTTTTTTTTTC
>JAPDSC010067960.1:68549-129320 GCA_026290005.1 Latrodectus geometricus
GTCCATACCAAAAATAAGATTATTTTTTTATTAGTTTATTTTGCTTGATTTTGGTTAATCTCTAAGGAATGTAATTTATGTCAACTTATTTATATTTATGAGAAATTTATACAACCATTATTTCCTTGGGGCATTTATCTGTTCTTATATTATAGAAAGTCAGAATATTTATAATCCATATACATTTTACTTATAAAATATATAAGATTTCTTGTGTTATCTTAAAGGATTTTTAATGAAAAACCTTATAAAACTAGTTGAGAGTTAATTCAATTGAAATGCTGATGAAATTATTTTAATAGTTAGTCTTATGAATTAGATGACCCATCCCTTAATTGTAATATAAAGCAATTCCAAAAACTTCATCTGAATTCTAATTTGCTTTTGCATCTGAATTGAGTTTTCAATTTTAAATCTGCTCTCTATTTAACTTTCTTCGATAATTAAAAATTTGATAAAAATTAGAATTTCTTTGAGAACTGAAAGAAAAATCAATTAAATATTATTCTTATCCTCTTATTTTGATTTTATGAAAATCAATCAGAATTTTATTTATTTTAGATTAGATAAATTTGGATGGGATGGAAAATCTATTTTAAAGTTTTTCAAGTATAAAATATGATTTTGTCTTATGCAAAGAAAATTTCATATACATATATTGGTGTGAATGGTTTTTTTTTTTTTATCAGTGAACTCTTTTAAAATGCTTGCATGAATCATAATCTATATAGAAATTAACGCAATTCATTGTTAATAAATGTTAAGAGCAAATAAAAAATTCATGAGTAGCTTAGATAGAAAGCAGGCTTCCTCGACTAAATTAAAATTCATGCCTGTGCGTCAGGTGCAATCTGCTAATTTTATTTCTACCATCAACACCTCTTTGCCCTCAGTATTCTCTAATCCAAAAGAATTATTTTTTATTGTGGTACATGTCAGGAAATACTTAGGTAGGTAAAAAAAAAATCAAAAAAACTTGAGAATCATCTCCAAGTCTCTCTTATGACCAAGCAGTAAAGCTTTAGTACAAATGAAAAATAGGAAAAGTTATTAACATTTTAATTAAAGAACAGAAGCCTTATGTGTCTTCCATCTTAATTGAAATGTTAATACAGAAATTTTTTGTGGGGTTCCTTATTACAAGAGATAATTTAGCATCTCATGTCACGTGTTTTATAAACAAAATTAATCCTTCCACAGTAGAGTCAATATATCATCTCAAGGATACAATGTCTTTTGTAAAATTTATTCACTTGAAAATTTGGAATTTCTTTATTTTTTTAAACTTATGCAGTATCGTTCATACACAGAAAAATATTGTAAACAACAAGGAAAATGATATGAAGCACTTTTCTGCAACACAAAGAATGGTTACTTCGTAAATTAACTTCTATCGAAGTTTTAATTTTCTCTCCATTCTCTCTCTCTTTCTCTTTTTTTTTTTTTCTTTTTTGGATTGTCATTTCTATTATCTTCAAACAATCTTCTTTTCATTTTTTTGAACAAGAGAAAAATACCATTGCAAAATACCAGCTTGAAGCTTTAAAAAAAAAGGCATATCTTTCCATTTAACTGCTACTGTTTTCCTGTTTTCACTGCTTATTAGATAAAGGATAAGTGACTAATTTACGTTGTAATAACATTAAGCCCAATGATAAATTAGCAGGATTATTTTCCCCCTAATTCATCACAAAATATCCTCATTGTTTGATTAAATTTCTTTTAAAATTGAAAACAAATCTATTTTTTGCTGTTCTTTTATCTATAGATTTTATCTAGTTATAAGCAGTATACAACATTGTGTATTTAATGTTAAAATAAATCTTAAAAATCGATTTTAAGTATTCTTAACTGAAATTGTTGGTTGCTGAAGAACTTCTTAAGCCAGCATAGAAACAAGTGATTATAACTTATGATAAATCCATATATATGAAATGTTTGGTTCTCTTAGACAACAACATATTTCTAATTTTTATATTACATTATTTGTTTATTAGGAATTATTTAACAAGGATAATTTTAGCACAATATTTTAAGACTTAGGCTTTCCTATTATTAAGGAATTTATAATTATTAATAAATTTCTTTATAAAAGGATTTTTTTTTTATTTTATAGTTTTCTATCATACACACAAATAATTTTTATACGTGCAATTTTTTTCACGAAATGTTTTTGAAAACCTCCTTTTCAGTCAGATTTCTTTGCTTTTAACCCTTTGAGGTTAACTAAATCAATGCACATTGCTAAAGACTTCTTGGTAATTTTCATATTGAATAGTATTCAAGAATGTCATCTTACATGATTTTATTTTAAAACCATTGAGAATATTTTCAAAATATTGATTTTTTTTAAAAAAATGTATTTTTGCATTTCTATTTCTAAAGACAAATAATTAAGATATCACATTTTCAACATAAAGTAGCATTAATCTGACATCAGTAAAGGAAATTTATACAAATAAAGATACATTATTAAGTAAATGAATAATTTAATTACATTTGGATATGTTATTCTTAAACTGATTACCAGAGGTATGTTATCATAGCTCTGGTAATCAGTTTAATACTTTTCATAAATATATTCTCAATCATATATTTATGAAAGTAAGCTCATATATTGATAAGCGTTTTGATACATATCTATCAACTATCTGCATTCTTGAGTACTCAACTTGTAGAAAGCTGTTTCTAAAAATATTTACAAAATATGCATCAGCCATATGTAAAATCAGTGACAAAGCTGTTTTTGTACTAAACAAATAAAAGTTTAATTTAGTATTTGATTTTAATGAAAATTGTATGAATATTTTCAAATTTGGATGTCAACCTATGCTATTTTGATAAGTCGTTCAAAAGAAAATAATTATACATCAAAATGAATAAAGTTAGAAAAATTGAAGTCTAAGGTTACAGTCTTACTTATTAATAAAATATTAAAATAAATTAGTTTTTAAGTTATAAGACCTTTTCTATGACATATTTGATTTATTATTATGTACTATTTGGTTATATTTTATTATGAATTATATATATATATATATATATATACGCTTCATGCTCATTTAAAACACATTATCAATTACTTTTATTAATATGATCTCATCCAAACGCATATCACCAACATTGCTTTAAGGCTTTGAAAAATTTAGTTACTTAATAGCCAACAGCTATCATTATTATCCATTCAATTTTGGCATTAAATTCCTAGCTAAGACTTAAAGCAGTAAATCATTCCAATAAGGGTTGTGAAGTCTTATTCAATTTAATAAAGATAGTTAAATATTTAACAATATACATGGAAATAAAAATATATTAAAAAGCTAAAAAAAAAAAAAAAAAAGCTAAGGGAATTTTACAGAAATATAAATGCTTCAAAATACAGTTCAAGTTCAAAAACTTAAAGTATCTGTCATCTTTTTTAAAAGAAAGTAGTAAATTATCTCTACTTATATATAAATTATCTCTACTTATATAATGGAACAGGATATTAAATGGATGAATATAAAAGATTAAAGTAAAAAATGTTGTGAGGATAGTAAACATTTTAATTTTTGAAATTTGATATAAGTTTGTTTAGATTTACAATTCATGTAAAATGGTCAAAAAATTCTGTTCACAAATAGAACTATGGACGAAATTAATTATGATTTTAACTAAAAATTCAAAACAATGAACGTGAGACATAAATGTCTCATTTTGTTTTAAGTCACTTATTTATAAGCTGGTAAAAAATGTTTTGCATAACTCTGGATATAAATTAATTATTTTTAGCAAGGAGGAACATTTTTAAACTGAAATTAAAATCAATATATATACACAAATGAGTAAAATATGTAAATGTTCATATGTAAACATAATTTATATATGTATTCTAGACTTGTTATAAAATTGATTTAAACAAAATTGTAATGTTAGAGAAATCCCTCTCTGACAAGGCAATATCATTTATTTTTATTATATGAGATAATATGAAATAAAAATTAAAAGTTAATTTACTTACAAAACTTCCTTATATCAGAAATAATAATTTTTATTAAATTCTGAAGCATATGTTTATATATTTTACTTAATTGTTCAGCAACATTTTATTGAATAAACATCCTGAAATTATTTTAAACACACACAGAACTCAATTCCTTAATGAATCTCTAAAAATAGTATAAAATTTCAAATTCCCTAATATTTTCTTTTTTCAGTTTTTTAATTATTTAATCATATAAATCATGACTTTTATTTAAATTTTATTTATGTTGTTTAGTATCTACGTAAACTAAAATTTCCAATTGAAGTTACACAAAATATTTTGGTGTATTTATTATATCAAACACACTACTAAGATATTATTTAACAAATACTTTTATTTTTGCGAAATTATATTTCAATAAAGTAATTTAATTTTTAGGTTATTTTGAATAATTTCAGCAATTAGCTTTATGCTTATTCTAAATCATATGCTCTATAGTAAATCGTGTAGCTTGAGTTATATATATATATATATATATATATATATATATATATATATATATATTAAAATTTTTAAGTGTCTGTAAAATAATTTTTTATGTATTTTTACAGGAAATGAAAGTGAGTTGGGCTTCATCTCCTGGAAATACCCCGAAACAGGATACAAGCAGTAAGTCCTTAAGAAATATGCTTTAAGCAACATACTAACTTTGCATCATAGTGTATTTTAATTCTCAAAGTTTTATTATTTTAACATTATCTATAGATATATTTTTTTTTCTGAAATACACTCTTTTCCAATAAAACATTTCACAATATGTCAAATGGAAGTGAAATAGAGCAAATAATTTGGATTCCCTAACTGTTAATCTTTAAACAAAATGCAAATGTTATGAAACAACTTTTGTAACTAAACCTACGTCAAATGATAATGAGTGATTCCACTTTAACCGCTGTTCTTAATCTAATGTTCTTCTCTAAACTAATTAGTGCTTGTGAAATTATACAGTAAATGTACTTATATCATTAAATTCAATTGAAACACATAAATCTAAGCTTTCCTGAAATTAACTTTAGGTTCATAACATTAAGTCATGTTTATAACACATTTTCTAGTTTCCTTCATTCCAGTTAGGTGCCTAATTTTGATTCTAATGTAATGTAAATTGAAAGAGCAGAGCAAACTTTCTGAATGAAGTAATATTTAAGTAAATTATATAATAAATTCTCAATTAATTTAATCTTAAAATTTGTCTCAAATATAGCATTGCTAACTCCATTTAAAACAAGTAATTCGATATTATTAAAAATAAAAAAAATAATCTTGATTTCGTCAAAAATATATTTTATATTTTTTTTGTATGACAATTTAGGTAACAGTATTGTGCAACATTGATGACAGGTAAAAAAAAAAAGAGAAATTCCCAAAGAGGTGTCATTTCTACCATTATTTAATTAAATTAATTTTTATAAATCTGTTAGCTTTCCTAATATATTCTACATGGAAAGCTATCATGTTTAATAAAAAATATTATTTCATACACAAACAAAAATTTATAATAAAAATGTTAAATTAATAAACTTATTTACTCTTTTAACATATGCTAAAATTTAGTGAAAATGTGATCAAAATGTACTAATATGTGTAGTAGATATTTTCATTATGCTATACTTAACCTTTAATTCAATTGCTTGTGCGTTTTTAAAATATAGATCTTACAAAGAAACATGTATTTTAAAAATACAAAGAGATAGATATAAGTAATTGTTTTAGCAATATTAATGACTGACGAAATTACTACTGGTTAAATTCGTTTCTTCTTATACAATTGAAGATTAAAATGTATTCTGGTACAAATTTTATTATAAAAGGTCCCTTAATATGCACGTAAGCTTAGAGTTTTCTAATCTGTCGGCCCAGCGGTATAAAACCTTTGTTCCAATGGGTTGCTGCGTATTCATTTTAGCTTCCCAACAGAAGGGGATTAATACGCGAATGCCGGGCATTAACGATCACCTCCCAAGATTCCTTCTATTTAGTTCTTTTTCGTTTTGTCGTCAACACCCAGAACGGAACAGAGAAGCAGAAAGCGTGACTTTCGAGAAGTTTCTTTGCTTCATTAATTAAATTTTCAGGTAATACTTTTTAGTTAATTGTGAATTTTATAAGAATGTACTTTAAAATCAAAATTATTTGCCAGCTTCACTGAAAATGAGATTATGGGGAAATCCTTTCTTGTTGTAGAAGCAGCGCTTTAGGGAGCAATCAGCTAAAGCGTTGCGCCGTCATAAATGAAGTGTAGTGACTTAAAGGATGCTTAATTATAAATTGATGATTAATTAAGGAAATATTTTCTGTTATATATAAACTGATCAACCTGCCATGAGCTCGAAAATTAGATTTACTAGTCCAGATATCCAGCTAATGTTAGGCGAATTAAAAGCTAGCTCTATGTCATTCTGCTGAAAGTAAGGACTCCAGCACCTATTTAAGTATTCACTTTGTACTAAGTTCATTTCATAAAAGCGAATAACATTTTAAGATAACACAATTATTAGTTTTATTGAAAATAATGAAACTTTTGGTACTAATTAACAGTATTCAAATTGAGTTTGTTTTGTAGATATAATAGATAAATAGATTTCAAAACGAATTCTTGATCACTATGAGTTTGTGTTCTTAAGAATTATTCAATAATATCAATATAGTTAAAGAAGCAGTACTACATTTCCATATTCATAATAATTGCAACGGAAAATTAAGGTAATGTTAAAATGAGGGAAATGCCTACAAAAAAAAAAAAAAAAAACATTGTTCTTGTCATAAGAACTGAAAATTCAGATTAATGGAATCTAAATTTCAAGCACATTATACAAACTGGAGTTCAAGTCATTTTTAAAATTAGATCATTTTCAGAAAGATAAATTTTTAAATTAGCTAAGTTTTTTTTTTCCATTTATGAAATGTGCATTCTGAGTTGTAACTAGAAGAGCCTAATTATGTTATTTCTTTAATTAGAATAACAAAATATGATTTTACAAATATTATAATTAGTCAACGTGCAAAATGTTTAACTAAAATTTGCAGTGTAACATACCTATTCACATACACATACATTAAATACAAGTAATGCGTTTTTAAAACATGTACAACTAATACAATTTGTTTGAATAGCACCATTCTTAAAAGGTTATAAGCAATTAATTAAATCTTGAAAGGATATAAGCAATTAACTTAATAAAGTTATCTATGCCTCAGAACAATTACCTTTTCAATTGTATTTTCAATAACCAAGTCAGTTGTTTCTCTAAATTGCAATTTCAGAAAATGAAGAAAAACAATTTGACATATGTGTATATTAAACTTTCACTTATTTTAATTAGTTTACGTTTTTCTTCATAGGAAAAATGTGGATGTACAATCCAGATTCAGAGAATTATCCTTTTAGGATAATTCTTTCACAATAGGGTAATCCTTATAGGATGTCTATAAATGTTTCATTCCTGAAAACCCACATTACATAATCTAACAAAATATTATATAACGTTTTCGAGCTCTACACCCTCAATTTAACTTTAAACTACTATGATACATAAATTAATGAACATATCTTGAAGTTTTAGCATTTGCAGTTCAATGCAAATATTAATCTCCTCTGGCAACTTTTAGTTCTCTTTACAATATTCGTAATGTGCTTTCTTACAATCATAGATTGCATATTAAAAATTTTACAACATTCCTAATTACTTATGAAGTATTTATATGATATTAGGTAATACTTTTATACCATGTCACATTTTAATTTTAATTTTTAATTTGAAATAATATTTAGTTACATTTAAAGTATAGAATACATTCTTTGTATCCTGCTACTGAAAGCAATACATTTATTTCCCCAATTTTTTATAAAAGAATAGTTATTTACTACATAAAATTTTAAAAGGTTACAGCACTAATTTAACTCATTTGCTCATTTTGAATATTATTTAATAAATTGCTCATTCTCATTTTTCAAAGAAATATCAAATGCTAAAAAATTAAAAATAAAATATTTTTTTCTTCATCCATTATCAAGAATTATCCTCAAATAAATGAAAAGATTATCGAATCCACTGACTGAAGCCATATAATTTTGAATATCTTTGAAGTATTATTGAGAAATTATAGCTCCTAACTAATTGATAGGATTTATCTTAAAAATCAAACATTGTCTTTTTTTTCCCCAAGTCACTACTTTCTCGTTGCTATCACGAAATAATAGTGCTCATCATAATAATAATATTTAGTTTAAAAACATGTAAAATCTAAAATGTTTACTGCTATGCAAACTGAGGTTGACTGGAAGAAAAGATTATGACAAATCTAAATAATTATTTAAACAATATGGCGTCATTCGCTAGTACAATTAGCTTCATTTTATTTAAGTATTTACTTTTAAATTAGTTACAATTAATTACTACTTATCAATGTTACAAATAATTACAGTTATTGTAAGATTTAACCGTAGTAATAAAATAAATGATAACTGAATAAAAAGTTTCAATAGTTAAATTTAAAAAATTATCACTCTATTCAAAGGCTCAGTTTGTTATTATTCGTACTATTTTACTAAACAGCACACATTTAGAACAATAAATAGATAAAAATTTATATTACTTGTCTGAAATGAAGGCATCTATGGAACTAAAAAGAACAAAAGAAATACATTATGTAACTTAAGTTTAAAATGTTGAATTAAATTTCTTACATTTCTACTTAATTAATATTTATAAATATATCACATAAATCTAAATATATGCAAAGAAAATGAGATTAGGTTGTGAAATTGTTTTAAAATTAACTAATAAATAAATGAGATGTGTACGAACTATCCTAATTTATACAGTGATCACGTGTAAAGAAATACCTAATATTTTACATAAGAAATATTTACAAACCAGGAAATATATTTCATAATTTGGATGTAAAAATAACAAACTGCAGGCATAAATAAAACAATAATTTCAGTATTATTCTTTTCTAAGCCTGATGTATTTAATTACTCCTGTTTTAAAACAAGACATCTTAGCTGTGTAATTGGTAGGCTATAATTAACAGGAAAATATTTGGTAATTGTTTATTAAACATTTGTTACAATACACTAACTTAATGTGTGTTAAACAAAATAAGAATTGCTGAAATACAATTTCACTTCTTGATACCAAGTCATATAAGCAGTTAGTGCATAATTAGAAGCTCATTGGTGTGGGGAAAAGAATTCCAGAGTTAAATGCACCAACATAATGCAAATAATGATCAGCCCTTGCTTGTCAGAGATTACGTGGAAATGTTTAAGTAAAGTACGTGAGAAACATATTTACCTAAATACTTATTTATCTTTCCTTATACAAGTCAAACTATTTTCAATATTTTTCTTATGGTTTAGTAAGTGTACTTAGAACAGGTAAAACTTACAAAAATCAATCAAAATTTTCTATTGCTTCAATTAATGGCTCATAAATGTTTTCAAGAGTTTGATCAAAAAGCTATCATCCTAGTTAGCAAATTAAGCACACTAATTTCTCATATATACTTTTGTAACAAAATAGTACAGGAATTATGTGCATATGTAAAAAGTGTTTACACATACCTGCTCATGTAATGACATTAGAAATATAAAAAAGTTTACATCAATAGTTATGTTATATATAATTTTAATACAATAAATTACTTTATATTTTTAAGAATAAGAAGTTTGAAAAATATCCTTTTCTGCAGAATTCTCAAAATAAATGATATTGAACAAATCACATTTCATAAATACATTGAATAATGAAAATATTAATCATAATACTTTAAATCACGATACAATAAAATAACACTATTAATGAAACAAGGATTTACGTAAATTACTGTTGATTTGAAATAAAATTGATTTGCTCTACATCAATGGGTAAAACTTGAGTTTCATGTTAAAATATAAATTACTGAAATAACTATATGTAAGCTAAAACACGAAATAATGAATAAATATTTCTTTATTATCATAACTTTACACAATTTTAATAAAAATTTTATCAAGAGATAATGACAAGAGATGTTAGCAAGATATAAATCATATGTTTCATATTTTATTATAAAAGTCAAAACAGGCATTTTAACATAAATACTTCCTAATTATTTAAATTATATAAATTTATAATTTATTTCCTAATAATATTTCCTCAGAACACTTCATCGTTTGTTTCTAAAATTTAAAAACCCAATTTATATGCTTAGTTAATTAAAATTAATTTCAGAGTTTCAAAATCTTAATTAAGAAACATGCATTTCCACTTCTAGCAAAATAATATTTGATTCTTTACTTATAAAAATCCTTATGACGAAATTGTAACACAAGCCATTTTCTTTATAAAATCATACATCAATTGTCCTCAATTTCGAATATTCTTGCAACTGTAAAATTGATTTCTTTCATTTGAAATACAAAGTTTATTCAGTTTTAATTAAAAGTTGAAATAAAGTACGAAAAATTATTTGTAGAAGGCAATTGAATTCAATATTGAGGGAAATTGGAAACGTTTCCTCAGTCTTTGTGACTAAAAAGTATGTTTTACTGCTATGGTAAAAGAAGAGCTAGGAGTAAGCGTATTTTTGAAAAAATAGAAATATATTTCCTCATTTTAAAGGTAATTTCTTAAGCAAACATCAATCTATTTCCTATTTTAGCACTCTACTGCTTCATTTTCACCGATTTTTAAAGAACAGCACTTTGAAGATGTCGCAATCTTTCTACCATAGCTTTCTTTTTTACCCAACTTTTTTTTTTCTAATTATTAAAGGTAACACCTGTAGCTATTAACTGGAAGCGTATTTCAGTTCTCACCGTTATTCATTTAATGCGAAGGTTGCGCGCAGAAAGATTGAAAAATTTCTTGCTATACGCTCTGAGTAAATATTTTGCATCATTAACAAGGTTGGAGATTATTTTTTAAAAAAATGATAAAATATACATGGTACAAAGAAGTAGTTTAGATGGATGCAATAAATTTAAGGCTTTTAACACTGAATAATACTTTGCCAAACAAAGATATTTCAATCTCAAATGTGTAGGAAAATACTAAGATTTTTTCTATATTTTGCAATTTATATTATATTATTCTTTTGTTTTAAAATTTTGTAGCATTTAAAAGAGTTTCAGTCATTAGATAATAATTTCTAAATAGCTTAAAATATATTTTATCATGTAAAACAATATATCCATTATAGTGCTAATTTATTGGTTCATTTTATGTTCCTCATTAAATTTATACAATGCATGAAAAACTGAACAAATATTTTAAAATTGTTGTTTTATTGAGTGCCATTTATTTTTACTGAGTTTCATAGAATATAATGAAGAATGAAATTTTATATACTATATCTAAAAGTGATAAGTTTAGAAATAAAATAAGTGCAATTTTGTTTTTAAATGAAGTGTCATATAACGAAACGATATTTTATTATTTTATATTTGTAATAATTACACGTTTATAACAGAATAATTCATAAATAATTAGTAATTTTTATCAATATCATAAAAATTGTACATGTTAAGTTAAAATCGGAAAAAAATTATTTTGGTTATGGTGTTTAAATTTAAAACAAATTCTTCAGTCTGTTCCATCTGTTTCAAATAGGAGTAGCATCACTCTCAAATAAAAGCCATGTTTTCTCAAGGGTTACATAATATTCCACATACTTTACTTCATGTAGGATTTTTTCATGCTTATCCAACAATAAATTAAGGAAGTTGAGTAACAAAAGTACACAATAAGGTGATCTGGATCATGTCAAATCAAGCCGACCCAGAAGAATAAAAACGAGTTTTCTCATACATATACTTGTTTTGAAGCATCTGTATGTACTCCAAGACATTGCAAGGCGCATAACCAGACTTTATTTCCATTTGTTATAAAAAATGGTAGAGGAAATCTATTAGCTAAGTGGAAAGTACTTTATTGGTGTTTATTTGACAATGAATCCACGTTTCATTTTTTGGAAATGTTAGAAACAAAGTTCAATACCATGTTATGTTGTAAATAAGTTACATCTTCATTCTTAGGTGGCAAGAGAACGCTGTCATATGTATGTTGGAAATTAGTGAAGATATGATGATCTATTAATTTCGCGATGTATATTCGCATAGTTTTTTGAAAGGATATAATTGATTTCAATTATATGAAAATAATAATCTTCCAATAACAAACTGTATTAACTCTTATAGTACGTTAGTTAATTTTCTTTAACTAAATAATACATGTTGAAATACTTAAAACAGTGCAAAAAAGTGCTTAACTGTTCATTTATATGATTGTTTACTTTAAACAAATTATATTGATTATTTTATGAAAGTAAGTAAAATAATGGAATTGTTATAGAGTAAAATGTTTTTTATTAATAAGAACAATAATGAATAAAATACATTAGACTATTAAAATTAATTGGTATTGTCAATTGGAGTGAGAACCAATTTCATTTAATCTATTAAAGCATATTTAATGAAATTATGTTTTCAATTTAGCTTTTTACGTTACTACACAATGAAATAAATTTAACTATGTTATAGTATTTTCAAATCTAAAGAGTAAGCACATTTTTTACGCAACTCTTTGGAAATATTTTTATAGCCTAAGAATTTTAAGAAATTTATCGATTTTTCAATATATGTGCAGCGTTGATTAAAAATGAATATAGTACGTGATGTGTGAATTTTAAAAATACAACATTAAATTAAGAGAATGCTGTTTGTTTCTCAGTTCTTAAAAAATTTACGTTAAAAGGCAAGTAATGAATTTCCCCAAAATTAAAAGATTTTTTTTATTTGGCACATTATGTAATGTGCAAGGTCTTACAAATCAGAGAATATCTTAAGGATTGCTGATTTCCTGATATCAATTTTAGTACAAGTGTAAAGAACTCAATTTTTACTATTGTGCATATGAATGCGACAAAAATTATCTTTCTTTCCATATTGAATTTTTTTCAGGCAAGAAAAGTTGTGACATTTCGTAGCGCTGTTTTACAGTAGCATTCATTTATTGTTCTTTCATAATCTGGCTTGGAAAAATAATTCCTTTTTGTTTACAGTCATTAATAAGCAGCATTCTTTTGTTCTCCTACATTAGATTTTCTTTGAAAGCGTTGTGCTTGCCTAACTGTTCGCCTCATTGTGCTTACGGGACATGAACAAGTGCATTCACAGAAGAATAAGATAACTGGAGTATCTATCTGACCCTCCTCCACTATTCTCAGTTTCTATTCAATTCACCACTCAACTCTTCAGAAAATAATTTTTTCTTTGAATTATGGTAGCTAAGATGATCTAAACCCAAGAATCCTTCTGTCGTTGGTCCCTATGATTTGCAAAGGGATTTCAAATCATTTTTCCATATAAGGGTGAAAGAAATCCATACATTAGGGAAAGCTTCTTTTCATGTCGAGTTATTCTCATTTCCTTTATTTCTTATTTTAGTTTTTTAGGTTTATTTTTTTATATCTTTTCTCTAATATGTGCATTTATTTTTGTCATTTTGTAAGCACATCAAAACGAATTGGGATCATTATTTTTCGTGATGGTCTTTATAATGATAAAAGATGTTGCAAGCTTATATGTGTTTCTTTTTATTTAATCTTTTTATGAAGGATTTATGCTGAGAAGAAATCAAAAATGAAAACAAAATAAAATTAGCAAATATGACGGAAGAAACAATGGATTAAAACCAAATTCAAATGAGAGAAAAAATTGCTTTTTTACTAAAGAATAATTGAGCATTATTTCTAAGCAAAGTTTTATTATGTTAATTAGTTTTTGTTGATATCCATAAATTAAGCAGTTTTTAAACCAAGAGAAAAAATAGAAATTGCTTTCATCAGAAATAAATTTCCTCTTTACATCCTTAATGAATATCATTAGATGAATTCAATTTACTTGTAATATAAAAATATTTATACAATAATATTTTTAATGTAATAACAATAATAATAATATTGCAATAATATTATAACAATAATATTTTTAATGGAATAACTTATAGTTTAGTTAATTATAAAACCGTTATTACATTTGATAAGGAAATATTTTCATTTATAATGATTATTCATTTAATTTACTATATAAAAGTATATACTTATTTAAAGTATACAAAAGTATATACTTAGTTAATTTACTATATAAAGTAAGTACTTAGTTTTACAATATTATATGTTGCACGATATTAAAATTCAGACTTAATTTTTATTATTTTCTTGGGAATAAAATATTTTAAAAACTGAGAAACTTCTGTATATAATGTTAGTATAATTTTTAAGATTTGAATTAGATTATTTTAGTAAAAAGAAAAACTGGAATTTTCTATTTGTAATTTAAGCATGAAAGCTAGCTGAGTGAACGTACTCAGTATTCTTACACATACAAGAAATATGACGAACTGCGAACTTCTATTCTTATATTTAAACATATTATAGTCACTTAAAACCAAATGTTATTAAATTTTATACAATATACTTTTGAAAAATAATTGAATTTCAGCTACATTTGTCAAAAATTTCAAGAAATTAAAAAATAAAAATTCTGTAATGTATATATGCGTAGGATCACATAAATCAAATAGTAAATTATACATATGTAGAGGTAGTAAGACTTGTAACTGTCAAAATAAAGTTAGATTTCTGCAATCAAAGTAAAACTTTGCAGATCAAAGTATAACAAAGCATGTAAAACAACAAATAGGGATTTTTAAATACATAGTTATTTGGAAAAATTGTACATTCATATATATTTAAGATTGACATTTAAATCAAAATAAAGTTTATATATATATATTACTGCAATTACAAATATTACGACATTTCTTCTATTTGTAAGTTTGTCGTACATTTCTTTGAAATTTCGATGAACTTTGTGAAGATGGTTGAAAATATTTCATCTAGAAAGAAGACAGACAGACATTTTTTTTTAACAAGAGTGAAAAGTCATTACTACGATAAACTTGGAATATCAAAGACAAGTCAATAGTTTTTAAAATTAAAAGATCATTGTAATAATCAGAATAGCTGAAGAGGATCTGAAGGTTTGCCCACAGATGATAAGAGAGTTTCAAACTTTCACATGCTGTAAAGTACTTAGCCTGGAAACTTATTCAAATCAATATTTATAAAAATTATGTATCATACAATTATAAAATCTGAAAGAAATATTTTTGTACAAAACTGGATAAGAATTGATTGTTGTAGAGACGAAAATAGAGCATTTGAATCTTAACTACCTAGTCATAATTTAGAATAACCAATGCACAGAAATATTTTTGTGACAAAAAGAAATGGTACGTTCCTGATGGATAAAAATATTAGCATTATTTTAAGGAAATGTTCTCAAAAGGGAAATTAAATTGGAGCTTTCTGATGACTTGTGATTAATTTGTTTACAATAAGTTGGTTAAGTGGCTTACACGTTTCGGATATAAGGCATTTTAAGGCATATCAAATTATCTATTAAATTATTGTCTTTCAAATGTTAAATATGATATTATCGAAAGCCTGAAATTAGAAAATGAACATATTAATCAAAGTTACATAAAAAAAAAAAATTCAAGTCAATAATATTGAAAATTCGAAATACATTTCCAGACCTAAATCCAATAGAAAACAAATAGGGTGGCCTTCCAAGGATATTTTACATCATAGAGAGGAATTTTCCTATCAAACACATTAAATCAATACCGAAGTTTGTTAAAAACTAGTTTCCTCCTGCAAAACAAATGTAAATGACATAATTCAAAGAAATAGTTCATAGAAAAGATTTTAAATCTTGTATTTATTTCTTAAATGCCATATACGATATCGACTTTTAAAGTTTTAATAGACTTATATATTGATCTGTAAATTTCATTTTGTTTCTGTTAATAAAATATTTTAAAATGAGATTTGTTGCTTTTCACTTGTGTTTTAGATGAATAATTATCACCCCAATAATATTTTTGGATTTTTCCATTTTCACAAAAGATTTATTTGTTTTAAAAGTTTTTTTTCTTGAACAGCATAAATTTTTGGTAGTTTGAAAAAATATTAAAATTATTTTTATTTATATTACTGATCACATGGAAAATAAAAAAATAAATATGTCTTAATCATTTTGAGTTATGATCTATTCATAAAGACTTATACGAAAGAAACGATAATTTCATAAATAGTCAGGGGATGAATAAAAATCTTAATTTTCCGCAAATTTAACTTACCCTTTCTCAATAAGATTCTAACGCAAGGACAAACATCTACCTTGGGACTCCTTATAACAGGTTCTGGAGATGGCGAATCAGGAGAAAACGGCTCGCACATAAAGTGCTGAAGTCTTGCAAACTGCCGAAAATATCGTTGTATTTAATAGCATTCCCAGCGCGAGTAACTCCCAGATAGCGTAAGTAATCATTGCTCGTGCTTAATTGTTGAAATGTGTGCATTGAATACATAACTATGGGTCCCAGATAAGACTGGTGGACAACAGCGAACATTACAGGGCATGATTAGGTCTCTTTGTATTAGGATGGATCGCTATGCTAATGAACAAGTGCCCTCCAAGTTTTGTGCGAAGAGTGCCATAAGAGTAGTATCCTTTTATCGAAGTGGGCAGCTTCATCGTAATTAAAATAATCTTATTAGACTAATCAGACGTACAAATTTAGAATGTGGTAATGCTTAACATAAGCTTTCCTCCAGAGGTTAATAATATTAGCTCACGAAACAAGCTTTCCAAAACACGCGCAATTACCAAGTTATTTCCCTTAATACTGGGAACTAAACATCTTTAAAATTTCTGCTTTGTGTCCTTAAATTGATAGAAACCAGACTTCTTCATTACTGGAAAATACACAGAAGAACACAAAGTGTTATATAATAAATCAATTTAATAAGCTTTTTGGTATCAATAAAATATAAAATAAGATGTACAGAAACAAGCAATAAAATTTGAGAATTATACAGAAGTACTTTAAGAAAAGCTGTTTTAAATAAAATTTAAACACTATGCATCAGAGATTCGGATAATCTGTTTACAAAAAATATAAAAACCTTAAACCTCTGCTAATATTATTCTCTTCAGAATTTAAGGGATTATTTTATTATTTTCTTCCACGTGTGTCAACGTGACTTAAGGATTTCTACACATGATAAAAATATTTAATACATAGATGTAATAAGTATCTAAATTTCAAAACACATAAATTACTTATGAGTTTAGTAAAAGCATATTCTAAACTTGAATTCTAAATGTTTACGCTTATAATAATATTACTAATTGGTTGCACAAAATATATTGATTGTACTAACAAAATATATTAAAAGTATCTTCGAAGAAACAATTGGGATTTTCAAGATGCATCTAGTCATGCTCTCTCTCACTCTCTCTACAAGCTTATATATTTTCACTTAATATAATATATATTTTTATAGTTTTTAAAATTATCTCTTAAGAAACAACTCAATAGATTTTTTATTCAGGTTGATGAAATTAACAAGAGATCCTTAAAAATTATCGCAGTTTTCAAATTTACCTTTATGGAATTTAATTTTTTTTAAAAAAATATTAAAAGAACACATTAAGAAACATAAAATAATCGTAAGTTAAGTAACATAGTTGAAATACTGAAAGAATGTTACTTTTATTTTGTGCAACATCTAACAGAAAATAACTTTCATAAAGATTTTTTAAAGTAATTCGAAATTCTCCAAAATTTAGATAAAAAAATAAAACTAAATTGAAAGAAATACCTATTCAACCATATAAACTAAATTCAGACCTATATGATATTAAATTCCCTTAATTTTACGATTTCAACTAAAACATCAAGAGATTTTTTTCTAAATCCTAATTTGAATTTTGAAACATTCCTGTATATGCAAATATTTTTCAAAATATATGTAACCTTATCACTTCTACAAATTGAAAGCAATATCAAATAATATTACAGATAGTATGTCTTTGAGGTTGTACTAATAGAAAATAAGAAGGCTTTTACGATTACGGCATAATCCATAAAAGTAACAGTAGTTGAAATCTCATTTAATTTGATTTTTCGGATAGTTACAAAAGTTAAGCATACCGAAAAAGTTATTATATGACCACATTATTCACGCAACATATGTTTATACGTGGATTAACAAAAAATATATATATATATATAAAACACTTTGAAGTAACACTTTGCAAATCATGAGAAATTTACAACATGAATTTGTGGATATGAGAAATGCATTGTAGTTTCTACTACATTATGAGCTACTGTTGTATCATCAGCAAGCACTGTATAAGAAGAGAAGAGATTGCTGATTCCAAGTACACCTTTTTTTCCATGCATTTCTTTGAGTAAACTTCTTAACATTGCCTTGTAACAGATATTTAGTATCTTTCGAGAAAGATACTGAGTTTAACTGAGTAGGGGTATTAGCTTATTGGAATTGCGAATTATCTTTCAGAAAACTCAGTGACTACATATTGGACAAAATAAACTGTTATGTGGATCTGTAATTGCTGATTTAGGGAACAGTGGACTGATTGTCAGATCACACCTATCGCCTTTTACCGTTGCACGTTCATAACTCTTATATTGTGCGCATTGTGTAACGATGAATTACTCAGACCCATTACGTGTTATAGCACAACAGATTCAGTCTATTATGCATCATTTTCAATATGTTGTGAATTCTCCTCACCGAGGAGAATGCCCACAAGGCATCCAGCACTTCGGTTACCTTTGACTCAAAAATACAGATGATTTTAAGGCCAATGCTACCATAAAAGATAGAAATGAAAAAAAAAAGTGAATTTACTGAAGAATCTCGCTTCTGTCAGACACACCTTGATGGTTGGATTTGAAACTAGAAACACCGGGGTGAAAAACTTCTAAACTGCATCATCATGAAATGCAACAGATAATGCATCGCCACACTGGTACATCTCATGGTATCATGGTTTCAGGTGGTACTGGATTTTACTACAGCATCCCTTTTGTACCAATTACTGGTACACTGAACATCCAGAGCTACATATATGAAGTATTGGAGCCAATGGTCTTCAAATATACTCACTACTTGCCATGTGCCCCATTCCTATGTGATAATGCACAACACGCAATATTCAAAAGTTCTTATTTACCCATCAATATGAGTTAGTTTTTTTTTCTCCTGATCATAGCCAATCAGAAATGTATGGTCCATACATTGATAACAACTGATTCGTGATACAAAACTCACTACTACACCAGACCAATTTTGGCAACATGTGGAGAATTCATAGAATTCTATAATCCGAGGACAAATTTGAAGCCTCTTTGATTCAATATCGAAGGATGTGACAGTGGTTATAAGCAACTATGATAGCTACACTAACTACTGATTTTTTGTCACCATCCACAATTTACCAAAGGCTGTAATTTTAGTTATTTGTTTTTTCTGTATAATGTGTAATCTGCATAATAAATGCGATGATATCTCTGGTAATTCATGAAGTTGCATTTCAGTTGACCAGCAATGTTTAAAATCAGTAAAAAGTCAATAAAACTTTAAAACTCTTGAAACCCAAAAAATTAAAATTGTTTTCAGGTTCAACATTGAAAAGCCAGTTTTTTTTTCTGAACAAGAAATTAAAACAAAAAAACAGCCAATTATTGGTGCTGGTATGAACGACGTAGTTGGAAATACTTAAATAAGACAGTCGATTATAAATGCTTTCTCTCTTGATCGAGAACCGGAATTACCATGCATCATAAGTGAATAAGTATATGAGAGGGACATTTAAAATTTTGTAAGCGAAGCTGTTTTATATGAGCCAGTAAACAACGATAGTTGCGTTTCGTAAATTCCGACTTCAGTAAAATCTGAAGACTCAAGAAGGAACTTTTACAATGGTAGGCTTAATAAAGCCTGTTCAGCAATTTCGGAATCGCTGAGGGTTCGAGAAAAATTGGAACAAGTCTTTCGTGATTTCTTTTCGTAAAAACGAAATCAAGAAAGCTTCTTAGGAAGTTTACATAGTGCAAAATTTTATGAACATTCATTGAAACACAAGTCATATGCCATCAAGTACATCCTTTATAAAATTTTCAAAACCCTTTAGAGGCCAAGACAATAGATTGTTTTGCTTAGAACGAACATCTTCATTGAAATGATATTCACATTTTTTCAATACTCAAATCCTTTCAAAATAAAATAAACCGAGAGAGAGTTCAAATTTTAGAAATATTAAATAGTTTTTATGCTGTTCCGATACTTAAAATATATTGAACTATTTTGAATTATTTAAGAAGATTTATGCATAAAGAATACTGAAACAATTCATACTTCAAAAATTTCACATTTGATTATTTTTTATGTTATTTTATTTTCATATTTTTTGCGATATAATGGTAATTAAATGTACAAAAGTATAAACATTTAAATTCATTGGCTGAAGCAAACTAAAATATGAGACTTATATTTTTTTTCAACAAGCAATGAATATTGAAGCATTCAAAAGACACTCGAGATGAATTTTCTCTTAGATATTTCTGCTTAGAATGAACATAGAAACTTTTCTCTATGGTAACCTACAATGCAGAGAAAGATTGATTTAATGAATACTATGTATAAATTTATGTTTAACAAATGGCTGGGATAGTGATAGAATTCGTGACTTCAACTCATTATTGTTAAATGCTTTTGTTCTTTTTTTTAAGTAGACTTTGCAAATCGCATAAAGTTATTATATTTCCAATCAGGGCATGGATAAGGAAATAATTTCCATCACTTTAAAATGAATTTCTGCAACCGCATCTTTGGTATTTCTTTATTACTTCATTCCATTCATATGCTTATTTCTATAGTTTCAGAACAAGAATAAAATAACAAATTAAAACTTAAGTTGTTTTAAGACCAATTTAAACAAAAATCATTTCATAAAAAAAGTACAACTTTTTAAATAAAGCAACATATTTAGTTATAATTATTAGAAAAAATATTTTTTTTGCACTTATAAATTAGAAAAGTTATGATATTTTTATTGAAGTGTTCTTCTTTGGTTAAAGCAATAAATTTACCACTAAAATATCTTAATAAACTGTAAAGATATATTTTGGTTGGAGAAATTACTGAAATCTTGTAACTTTTTTCTAAATAACATAAAATTATTATATATTTCGAAATTTAACGTTGCAGGTATTTTAAGTATATGATGTGTTATGAATTTAATAAATTCGAATTAATATAAACTATAACATTTTGTTCAGAAGTAACTATAATTATTGCTGTTACAATTTTACGAAACATTATGTATAGTTTTATATTCTAAATGCATTGTTAACATAGTAATTCCTATACTAAAAATCATAAATTCTAATTAAAATTTCTCATTAATGTGATAATTATTTTAATCAAATTTCCTGAGATTATTCATAAATGTGTTCATTTTCTATATACTTAAATTAAAATATATAGGCATTTTGGGGACAAAGCTAATTTGACAATGAAATCCAAAACTTATTTTATATTTATATTAAATGAACAATAGTTTTAAGTTTGGTTATTTGTATGTTTCTGGATTTTTTCATTACTTTTGAGAACTAATTAAACATAGCCAAATTCCTCGTACTTTAATATTAAACTCCATATACTTTTAATTCAAGGTCAAGTGATAAATTTATCGCACCATGTTATTCATCTCCACTCTCCGTTTACTGCAGCGAAATGACATTGCAAAATATTTATTTGTTCTCTCAATATTATAGTGCTCTCAGGTCAAACAAAAACGAAATGCATCCAGTTTACTATACGACATCAGAACATCTCTATATCTTTTTAGATTCGAAAATTTAATAGAAGTTAAATCAGAGTACAAAATCTTTTCACTGCAATTTCGTTAAAAAAGTTTTCGTTAGATCAATTAAAATATATAGTATGATAACTTCGAAATTATTTTGTGTTACTGATTTGTGTCTAATCTTTTCTGTTCAGTATTATACCCATTAATTTATTTTTCACAGTATTTTCATATACAAATATAATAAAATGAAGAGACTCATATTTCGTTATAAATAAGTATTCGCAAGCAAAAAATATTTTTGTCAAAAGACAAAGTGTACAATATATTTTAGATTTACATAAAGTTTAAAATTTACTATAAACATTTTGAACTAAATAATGAAAAATAGTAACTATGAAAATTGTAATAATAATATATTTGATAAAAAATAATAATCAATAGTAATAATACTTTTAATCGTAAATTAGCAGGTAGATTAAAATAGAATCACATGATTTAAATAGAGTTACACATGAAATGATTTTAATTTAACTACGTATGGCAAAATTAAATGGCATACCACCTAAATATACATACCGAAGCAAAAATGCATTATTGTAAAAGCTATAGAGAGCAGGAATTTGATAATGTTTGTGGAAAACAATGAAGTCTAAATAATCAAACAATGAAAATGGAAATACAAGTAAATTACATGATGCACATAATCAAATGGGATTTTCTAAACGAACTTTTACACCATTCATTATTCAAGTACACTTTCCGTATAAAATGCTTTGAATAAAATATGATTTTTAAGGCCTTACAACTCCAAAACTAATTTTTTCCTCTCTGTAGCCCATCAGTTGCCTTTTTCTTTAGAAAATAAGTTCACTCGATGAATAAAAGAGCAGGTAAACTGGAATGATCTGTTCATTTTTTTTAGAATTTAATAATATGTATTTGTGAACTCAGCAGTGGGAGGAGATGTTAAGAAAAAAACGTTTGTATTTGGAATATTGGCTTTGTGAATGTACTGAGGAAAGAAAAAAAAATGCTTTCGAAAGGGAAGCGAAAGCGAATATATTTCACTGTCGGGTGTTTCAAACAAATTTGCTGTTAGGAATTTTTTTAATAAATTTTCATCCCGTTGTAATAGTGAATGGATATACTTTGTGAAAATGATATTTTATTGGAACAATTTTTAGCATTGAAAACATGCATAACAATTTGAAAACATTCGTCTTTTCCCTTCTGAAAGATATCAAAATTTATAGAATAACTGTTGCATTGCTGGCATAGTTCTGAAATCATAAAATGCTTGGAAGAACATATTTTTCAATAAATTGAACTTTTGTTAATAAATTATACAATATGCATCCTTTCGTTTATCCAAAATCCAAAAATTGTTTTTTACTTAATCATTTCATGTACATATTTAAGTGAAGATTATTAAGAAAAATAAGCAAATGTTTATCATAGTAGAAGGAAAATAAAATTACATGATATTATGTTCATAATTGTTTTCCTATCTTCTAGAATATAAAATATTCCTGCTACTTTATGGCTCAAAATCAATCAGATATTTTTTTAATACTATCAAATTAAATTATCAAAAAAACTAACACATTCCCAGGTTTAAAATTAAAACTAAAAATGTATGAAATGTAGTGCAAATTAGTAACTGCAGATTGTTTCATGGAAGATAGTTTTTAAAAGGTTTTTAAACTAAATTTTATCTACAACAACACAAAATATATTTTAGTGAATTTTGATAAATTTAAAAAAAAAATGCGATTATTAATGTTTTAATGTATTTATTAAAAAATGAGTTAATATTAGATTAACTAAAAATTTTAATAGATTTTTCTACATCCTTTTTAAATTACTAATGCATTATTTTTAAGGTTTTTTCACAATAATTCATCAGATTAAGACATTTCAATTAAATGAAATGCTTTAAATTAGAATATTGATATGATCCATCATTTATTTCCTCAGTATCAGAGTTATGACTCTATGCCTCAAAACAACACAACACTACAGTATAAGAGAATAACAATGCAACAACCATTAGGCTGTATTAGGAATCCATTATCACATGACAAAGCATTTAGCTCTTTGCATTGTATGCAGTTTAAACTATGTTGGCCAGTACATTGCTTCTAGGCTAACTTCAACTTGTTTGCGGCATTACTTCATACATTCATTGTCTCATGTTTCATGTCACTCTACAAATAATTAATGCTAATGCTTTCAAGAATGCTTATAGTTAGAATAATCGACTATACATTCAATTTGCATTAATCTCTCCACTAATTTATAGTCACATTTATAGCAGTAGTTATTTTATTAGGTCATGCATCTGGTTTATTTCCCTGTATTAACGCAGGTTTTTAAAAACTTATTAATAAATACATGACTTGTAATCTAAGAATATATTCAGCAATATTTTTTTAATATAAACTTTTCAGTTCAACTCCACAATTTAGCAGACTTATTCAGAGAAAATGTAACATTTGGTGTTAGAAATCATATTTTGTAAAAATATATTTCACGAAGATTTTATATATTATGTTGACAAATGCATAATTTTTTGAATCAGTAAATTGAATACTTACATTGTTTACATTCATGGAACTTATACCATTCTAAATTTAGTGGCTTGACTAGCAAATCTGTAATTAACATTCATTAATTAATGAACATTCGAACATTTATTAATTTATTCCAAATGGTTCCCAAGCTTGTTTATAGTTCTTTGTCAAACATTAACATTGAAGTAATATGATATTTAGATTACTATTTTTTGTTTTTTAAAAACACATGTGTGTGACTTAGAGCATAAAATTATTTTTGATAAACAATATTTGATTAATTTATTTAAATTAATTATTGATTAATTTATTTAATTAATTTAACGACAGTATAAAGTTTACTTTAATAATTAGTCATACGAATTCTGATTGCTGAAATATAAAACATAGATTATATTTTATATTTCAGCAATAAATATAATTATATATTATATTTATTACGTAGTAATTTTAGTAGAACCAGGTTAGCTGAAGATGATACTGCACTTTCCACGAAAATTGTGTTATCCAATGTAAAAGGAACTGAAGTACAAGATTTACAAAAAATTATTACTCCCAATGTTTGAATATTAAATTATTTTCACCTCCATGTTCTCTTCCTTAGAAATTGTTTACTTTCTAGCATTATGTTATTACAATAAATTTGAACCAGAAATTTTAGTAATTACGAATTTCAGACATTTTATGAATTTATTAAACCCTTGCGAAAATTAAAAAATTATTAGATTTATACTGTACTTAAATTTTTCTTTTAAATTTCAGAGACTGATTACAATTAAAAATATAATAATGCACATTATTCTTGAAATTTAAAAAAAAGTTTCTTGAAGAAAGACAGTTTAAAATTTGGAATCCACTATTAATACAACGATAAGTTATTTGTATCACGAAATAAATACATTTCTTTGAAAAATTCTTGTAGCCCCAGAAGTATTCATATTTGTGTACTAACTAGTTCCATTCAATAGTGTTTAAAATTCGAAAAGGTTCAAAAATCTGTTTCGAAATTTTAAAATTTTATATACTTTGATTGTTTTTTATTTTCATGAAATCGATGCTACTATGGAACAAATTATGTTACAATGTTCAATCGAATATATACTTTTATTAGGGTTTCTCTATAAATTAAATTAATAACTTGCATTATATTTTTAGAGGCTATTTTAAATTGCTACTTTTTTATAAATAATTATTTTAAAATGTCAATTAAATATTTAAAAATCCTGTCTTCCTGATAAAATATCAGTTAAAACATTCCAATTATTTTCAAATAAAATGATTTAACTATTCAAGAAGGTTTGAGAAAAATAATTAAAAAATTAAGAAAAATACAGAGAAGATTAAGAAAATTTTATACTTTAAATACAGTATTTTTCTCTAGCAACATGAGATATCATATTCTTATCATGGAAAAGCCAAAAGGAAATTAAAAATGATTCTCAGTTTGACTTTTAGGAAACCGAAGAATTTAAATATGAACTTCTAAAAACTATTTTGATACAATTTAAGGAAATTTCTTCTTAGGTTAGACTTATTTTTTATATTCCTCA
Source organism: Latrodectus geometricus (assembly GCA_026290005.1). Classification (NCBI taxonomy): domain Eukaryota; kingdom Metazoa; phylum Arthropoda; class Arachnida; order Araneae; family Theridiidae; genus Latrodectus; species Latrodectus geometricus. The sequence continues at coordinate 94,443 of JAPDSC010067960.1, forward strand.
AAAATTACTTTATTGACTATAAAGATTTATTTAAAAAAAATGAATTACGAAAAAATTATCTATTGTTTCACAAGTAGTATAAATGCATTATATGTTATTATCAAAAACCTTTTATTTATTGAGACAATTAATAATTCAAGACACAAAACTAATAAATGCCTTGCCAAAAGTTATGCTGAATAAAATGTATAACTAATAACTAAACTGTTACACATATACCAATTTATTTAGATCATTTTCTTTGCCCTAAACAGAAACTACATGCATCGAAACTAAGTGAATGTTGCTTAACTTTCGTAGTTATATGCTTAATTTTCGTAAATAACTTTACAAATATTCAAATTAATGTGCTGAAATTGTACTAAATGATGTTTTTTTATTAAGAAAATAAAAAAGTCCTATAACTTAAGTGACCAAATGTTTGACAGAAGTTTTACTCGGGTACCGAAAAAATTTAATAAAATTAAAAATTAATGAATTAATTTAATTTAGTTCCATAATTATTTATTTAATATAGAATTTCTTAATTGAATTGAAGCATAAAATATATTTGCACTTAAAAAACCTAAGTTAAATTTAAGCACATAAGAAACTTGAAAGTTATTAAAAGTAAATTATTTCTACAAAATGATATGCGTGTAAAAACATTCAAATTAATTTTTGTGTCATTCAAAATGATTAATGTGAGTAAATATTCAATTTAGTATTTGTAGATAGTTGAAAAAAATATTTTTAAATCATATAAACCAAGTTTGTGTATCTGTGGAAAATAGTATCCCTTATTTATCACTTAAATTCGTGTAAACAACAAGTTAATTAAGAAAAAAGTATTCTAATTTTGCTCATAAGGATCAGAATAATTGTCAAATTAGTAGTTTAGTAGTGTGTGAGACTGATAACAAAGTTAATGTGAATTTAAATTGACAAATTTTCAGAAATTCACCACTAAGTTTAATGTAAACAGTATTTTTTCTTTGTAGCATCATGATTCGTATTGAATTATTTTAATTTAAATTATCATCACTTCTATTATTATTGATCACAGAATATTTGTCCCGTACCATTTTTATCTTTTTGTATTCTATTTGAGAAAAATACTTCTGAATAAACTTAAGTTTTGTTTGCAAGTTTTACTACAACTTGTGCGCGATTTTAAATATCATGCTTGTTTTATGATTGCATGAACAAATCAGATGAGTTCCTCAAGAGAACAGCTCTTACAATTCAAAACGGGAAACTAAATTTCCAGATAATGGTTGCAATCTGATTAGCGTTGACAGTTAAAGGCTTTGCTTAATGCATCATTACTTGAGCTCATTAGCGCCAATAGAATCAATTTCGCTATTGTAAAATCAAATTCCTCTAAAGGATTTCTCTCTGTAATAGACTTCCGACAAGTCAAGCCGATCAAATTGCTCTCTTAAATGTGCATGTGTTCAGTGATACCCTATAATACAAAGTGATGGAAAATTCACAACTACATGCTTCTCGACCAATGGATATGCACCTTCGAAAATGTTTCACTTAAATGACCCACTCAACAATGATCACTGACCACTTTTCACTCTGAAGACCTTTAAAAGCGCTTTAAACTGACAAAGGATTTCGGCAGAAATGCAAAGCTCCAATATCTGTCCTTATTCATTCAAGAGAATGGTGAATAGTTTGGAAAACACACATATGCAGAGAGCTCTTTAATACGCGTAACGCCTTATAATAATTTATCAATAATCATATATATTTGCAGTCGTATTTATCTTAAAATTAAATAAAGTCATATATTGCGTTATCTATTAATATAATTAAAACTCTTAAATAAAGTATATTTATTATCATCTTTTATTATTAACATTTACCAATGTTATTTGCTTAAATCTATCCAATGATTCAAAAAAAAATTATTATCGATACATTTTAAGTAACGTATTTATACCACTTTAATTAAACTTTTCAACTTATTTAAAACTTTAATAGAAACTGTAATAATTAAGAAATCTAATGAATTTCTCAAAATGATATCAAAGCTATTATAGTAAATTACTAATTATACTTAAATATAATAAATTACTTATTATTTGTCTGTGCCAATATTTATTTAAATAAAAATTAATTTATTATAAAATTAATATAAATTAATAAATTAATATAAAATTCAGCAGTTTTGTTTTGCACATGAATGTTAATTAAATCACAAGAACCAGTAAAGTGTTGATTCCGAGACCTGTCTAATGTAAATATCAAACACATAAGCTATTAAATTGAAAACCAGAACTCATTACTTTCAGTTGGTAGCTCATCTGTGGTGATTTCGTTACAAAAACGATCTCAAAATTTTTAATTTTGTGGGTGATATAAAATTTTATTTAAAAAAAAATAAATCTAAATAATTGACTGAAATAAGAATTATTTAAATATGTCTATAATATAATTTGTGATCAACGTTATGCAGAGCAGCATAAGAAAGTGTATATATAAAATTTGTATAAACATTTTCCTATGTTGCTGTTGAGTTCCCTCGGGAACTAATAAAATACTGGAATCCAAATTGTACCTTTTCAAAAAATATATCAAATATTACATAAAACTAGTAATACACATTCAATATGATAAATTTGGTAAAATATAACCTAAAAATATAGTTATTTTACACTCAGGAAACTTATGAGAACTTCTGAGCTACAAAAAAGAGTGTCATAAATTTTTTGATTAACTAATGTAGACATACACATATCAATTTTTATTATATGACGACAAATTATATTTAATTCATATTAAATAGTTTATATTTTTTATTACATATTATTATTAATATTGTAGTGGATAATTATATTTACATTTTATATAGAATAATATCTCAAACATATCTATTTATATATATAATTTCTAGGAATGATTTATGCAATAAAGTGTAATTAATATTCTGAATAAAATTCTGTATCCTAAATTTTAATGATTCTTAACAATTCAGAGGAATATAAATTTTTTCATGTTTCTTAAAAATAACATATATAATTACATTTCAACAAATAAAGTCCATTATATAAAAAATTAAGTAGATTTTTATTTACTTTATTATTATTATTGTAGTAGATAATTATATTGCTCTAGTCCTATTTTCACCAATTAAATCTCTATGCACAATTTAAACGATCATTCTATTCTAGATTACTGTAGATTACAAGATGGATGTTATGGTTTGTTCATGCTACACTAGGTTAATTCTTGTTTTCAGTTTAAGCTGTGGTAGATTGTTCACTGAATATGTCTGTCTTAAACATCCGTTATAATTATGTCTAAGCCGACACAGCATTCCTTGTAGTGGTGAAATGTTTACCTGGATGCGAAAATATCTCGTTGATTATTTCCACCCCAGTACCAGGCTGGATTACAATTTTATCTCATTAGTAGAAGAGAGAAATGAGGAAATCATGCCTTACATCCCCAGACCGTGCCTTGAGATTTTAGTACATGGGACACATGACCTTGTCTGAACAATTTTATTCTGATAATATATTTATCCTATATTACGTAATAAACTCGACGTGGAAAAACGTTCAAGTGATACAAGCCAGATCTACTCAGCACTAATAGTCCTTAATATGTTCAAAAATTAAGCTCATTATCATCAATTTTACGCTGGATATAAATTATGTTTCACAAACATAGTTAGTATAAGTGGCAGTATTGCATACTCGTTTCCGTTGTTCACTTAATTACTTTCCAGATATGAAGTTAGCATAATAAACATAATCATAATAAGTAAACATCCTTGTATAAGAATTTATAATTCTTGTAAAAGAACCTTTACATTACTATAAAACTTGAATCATAACTTATTTATCTTCTTCATGTAATAAAATAATTTATATTATTTCCCCACATAAACTTTTAGTGTTATAATCAATTATATTATTTAAAATACCTGATCTGATGTTTAAAACTTATCTAATTTTGAGAAAAGTAACTGAAACTGTGCTTACATTGAAACAGGAGTAAATATTTGCATCCGAGGAATTTGAATTCAGAGGTTGCCTCCTAATAGGATTGCAATACAGATATTAAATGTATCACAGCTATTAAATGCAAAATTGGCTTAATAACGTTATTGTATCATTTTGATAGATGATATCGTAATGGCTTCTTAATTTTACAAAGTTTTAATTCCTCTAAATTTACGTCATTTAAAAATCATATTTTGTCTTTGTTGCTTTTAATGTGCTCTTAGTCACAATTAAATTTTTTGAAGCTAAAATGTACATAAAATGTTCTTATATTAAAAACCAAATAATACAAAAATTAATTTAACAATTAAACTATTTTAACTTAAATGGAAACATTTGAAATATCTTTCTCTTAAATTGTTTCTAAAGTTTAGTTATATATAAATTTCTCAAGTTAATTTAATTAATGTAGAGAAATGTAATTGTGAAAATTTATTTACCATGAAAGTTAAGTAAGTGCTTGATTCCGAATTATTTGCAGTAAATGTGTGCATGTTTTCATATTTTATAGATATTTTCCTATGAAGCATTAAATGTTTTATTTAAAGTTGTTAAAAGTCTATTTGTGTAAGAACGTGAGGGAGAGAGAATGCATCGTTTTAATAAATAATATATAAATAATTCCTTACTGTTTAAAGTTATAATTATTTCAAATTCATGTTATATGTCATCCCTATTTTATTTTGGTTGCATTAAATATGCTCGTGTTTATTATTTTAAAACAAAACATGCTTGTAATTTTATGTTCTTTTGTAATGAAAATTAATTTAACAATCAAACTGTAGTTCCAATTAAATGCATCCTGATTTGCAGCGTAAGTGAAGGATTCTATCCGTCACTTTAAATTGAGAGATTAACCTCACTGGATCTCAATCTTCAAATTATTTAGCCACGTTCAAATTGAATTCATTTTACTCTGTCCTACAGCTCCTTATCCTAATTCTTCCATCCGCATCATTCACATCTTCTATCCCAGCCAAGATTTCTTCCCCTTTTCCCGTTTCTCCCCCACTTTTCTTATCATCCTGCTCTTAGACTTCCTTCCTTTAATGCAGACAAACCAGGCCGAGTAATGAATCCCAATGAAGATGAATGCTAGCTGCTGTTTCGATATTCAAACCCCAACAAATAGAAAGAAAAAAAATCCACACACAAATGTCTGCCCCAATCTCATTTGAAAAGTTTTGTCTCTAATGCTTTCTCTTCTTTCCTTCCCTCTACTTTTTTCATTTCTTTTATTCCTCGCTGTAGATTTACTTTTCCTCCTCCTAAAACTTTTTTTTACTTGTCTTTCATTTTGTGTTTTTTTTTTTCACATATTTTTGCTAAATATATTTTAGGTTTTATTTGTAATTCTACAACTGGCCTACATAGCTAAACATTGCTACTGTATTTATTTTTATTGGTACACAAGCATTACTCCTGAAACGAGCATTATTTGATAATTTTGATCCGAGAAATCTACATTTTCTTTTTCTCTCTTTCCCCAACAACAATGTTTTATCACTGTTTTGAAACAAAGATAACTTACTTTAGATGTTATATAAACAATCAGTCAAGTGTGATTTTAGATTTTGATTTAATGGTACATTTAAGAAATAAAGAGGAATTTTAGCAATAGAGCAATCAAGAATCTTGGTGCCTTGAAATGTTTCATTTGTCGTCTTTTAAAGTAATTATGATTTTAAAATTGCAGGAATTATTAATAAATATAGTAACACAGTATCGTTTTATGCAAATTGGTTGGTTATTATTTCATGTTTTAAAATTTTCAAGTGGAAAATCAAGGAACAAATAGTAATTAACTACGTGAATATATAATCATCATTCTTTAAAAAAATAAATCTTGCATTTTGTTTCCTGATGACAAATTTTATTATTTCTCTTTTTATTATTTTCATACTGATTTTTTTCAATTTTTCCTTCACACCGGAATAAATGTTTCGTAATTTTACCAAATATAAAGGGAATTTTAATCCACTCATGTGAAATGTCCATTCAAAACTTAGAAAAAAATGAATTATAAAAATTAGATTGGCATTTTATTCTTCAGAGATTGATGAAGTTTCAAGCAGAATTTTCAGATCATTTTTTTCTTATTAAAAAACATGTGTTATGACTAATTGTGGTGTAATAATGAAAGGAATCAATAACACTTTTAATTACCATAGACATAATTTTTATATTTCATGTAAGTATAAATAAATTTATTGAATGTGTAATATTTGTACACATAGAAATGGAAGGAAATATATATCATTGTGTGATTTATCTACACACATGATGTTAAGAAAAACAAAATATATTTAAACACTTTATTAGAATGCAGTTGTTCAAAGATTAATTATCTGCCATTTATTTCTTTGAAACAATGTAGCTAAAATATCATCTGAAATTCATTAAAAATATGTAAAATAGGATTTTTTGAGAAAACATTTTTTTATTTAAAAATATAGAAAGTAATTCAAATTTAAAATTGTAAATAAATCTAGCAAATAGTCTTTGAGTAACTATAATCTCTGAGGAGGGCTTAAAAACCTGCTTTCATATTTAAATTATGCAACATTTTATATGACGTACATTCTTGCATAATCTCTACAGGTGCATCCGAGCACAGAAAATTTAGGAGAGCATTTAGTTCCTTTAATTGTTTAATCTGGTAGAATTTTCATGGTGGAGAACGACGGCTGCAAATTGAGCTTGAAACCAAATTACACTCTGTCATGCAACAGAGAATTATTGGATATAATGTCTATAAAAATGAATAGCTAAGAATTTTAAACCAACAATTATTCCTTAATAGTTTACTATCTTCCATTCAAGTATACTCACTTTTTAATTTCATGCAAAAAATTTCTCAATTCCTTCTCTCTGTAAAATATTATACAGAATACTAATTTCTATTTAAAGTAGGCTAGTATATTATAAAATCACATTATCTATTATGATATAGGTTTATTTTCTTAATAACCATATGTTAAATTTAAGCAACTTAATTAAAATTAATTTAACTTTAAACACACACAATGGATAATTAAAATCTTTATATAAGTAATTTTGACTTACTAACTTATATCTTAAAAGCTTATAAAATAATTAATCATAATTATAAAAATTACCAGAATATAAAATTAATGAATTATATTTAATTTTTTGATGAAAATGATTTCTAAAAAAAATCATAAATTGATTTAAAATCAGATTAAATTGGAATTTATGTATGCATGACTTTTTTTTAATTTTTCTATCGTAAAAATTCTTATTTTGTTTTCTTCATGAATTTCTTGAGATTATGAAACTTTTTCTTCTGGGTATTTTATTTTTTATTACTTTAAACAATTGAAACATTAAATTGTTCGTGTAAGCTTAAAATTATGGCTTGGCTACTTAACAAAAAATATTTCCTTTAGCTATTTTTTCTCATACTCCAAAACTATCAAAACTGATATTTTATTGATTTTATTAACTTTTCCACTAATATTTTTAACATTTTTAAAAATTTTACATGACTGTATTTCTTGTGATTGATTGCACATTACCATTAACTGATTTTTTATGTTTTTAAATTAATTATACTTAGACTTAAAATATTTGATGGATGTAAAGGTTTAATTTTTCACTCTTTCAATTCATAAAAATTACAGGTTAATAAAATTTAAGTAAGATCGTTAAAATATGCACCATATATTTTGAAAGCCAATGAAATTTTAATCCACTAAGCAAAAACTATTTAATTAAAGTTTGTTTCGAATTATCATTAGAAATATTGATAAATACAGACGACAAACTAAATCAGTGGCGTGTAACATGGCTTTCTTTTCCCAAAAATCAAGCATGAAAGTGATGTCTTGCTAAAAACATTTATAACAAAATTGTGGACATACTGCAAGGGTTGAAAATTAGTGGGGAAATTTTTGAGCAGTAAACTATGCATTATTTATCTTGCACCACATGAATTTGCTTGGAACTTATGATAGAAAAAATGCGAAGGAAGAATAATAGGATAGAGAAGATGACGTATAATTATGTCTTGCAGATTTTTTAGGGATCGTCGACCCATTATTAGGAATTGTTATAAGCATAACTCCACCTTTCTTGAAAGGGTGTAGAAAAAGTACAATTTATGGATTTGCTAATTAGTGTTGAAGGATATATTTTATTGATTATCGTGATATAATTAAACCTTCAAAGTTATTTTCTTCAAAGAAAGTTTTAAAGAGTTCTCTTAAAGTATTTTTTAAACTAATGTCAGTTTTAAAAATTGTTTTGAACTAAATCAACCAATGTTTTAAGAACACCAGTTAAATTAATTTAAATATATGTTGATCTCTTCTGAAAACTGTTATTAAATGAAAAAAAAATCCTATTGATTGTTAAATACGAATTAACTTTCATATAATTGCATTGTTTTGAGAAGATGATTGATCTACGATTAGAAGAAATTTAAAAATAATTATTAGTTGTCAGTAATGATAAATGCTATGTATTTTATGTATTGTTGTACTATTTTTTATGATTATTTCAGACTTTATTTACAATAGCTATTACAAACATTTATCTAAAGTCTTATCCAACTATAATAAATCGTATTCCTTAAGTGCAAAAACAAAACTGCTTCAATATATGGAAGTGTTCAGTTTTAAAAATCACAATTTGAATTATAGCAATTAATTTTCTTTTTTTATGGACTTTGAGGAAAAGTATTATTTTAATTAATTAAGGGTAATGTTTAAGCTAAAATTCAACGTTTAATAATGCTACAAATGAACAGCATATATTGGTGAGATTATACATTGTTGCATTTTTTTAGAAAATATCTTATCCGATTTTTGGTGAAACCTATTTTGTTCTCTAAATTTTTAAAAAAAAATGTGTGAAAATCAATTTGACGGTTAAAGAACTGAATATTCTTATGTAACAATATATAGTTTTATATTTTAATTATTGGTATCTAATTAGATGGGGTTTTTTTTTAATATTTCGATTATCAACAGCTTCATGTTATTAAGCAATCAGAGCTAAAATTTACTGACAGAAAAGTAATTTAATATGATTTCAAATAAAAACTATAGCATCATATTAAAAGCTCAGTATATATACCTCTTAGCTATTAAAAAATAATCAATCCTCATAGTTATGGAGCAGTAAAATGAGTCATAATTACTCTGGTGCGTGCATCACCATGGAAACAATGCAAACTAAATACCACGTATTGCAGAAATATATTTCCCTCACTGATGAACATCAATGAATTATGCAATGAATAATTTACTTGAATTAAATTGTTTCGGAAACGCTAGAATTCTGTATGTTCTACTACTCCCAAGGGCTGACTCGAGATGCACGCTAATGATCCGACATGCATTTCTTTTGTTGCAATTCTCTACAAAATGCATTGATGAAACAACTTCTGAGCAAACACTTCATCATCACATTTCTTTACTAGTTACATTTCTTTAATATAACTGTTTTTTCACTTAAATTAACACTATTGTTAGATAGGTTTAAATTTTTGTTCTATTACATTTGTGCTTCTTATTTAACTACAAGTTATTTAAAAAAAGGCAGAATATTAATTATACGTAAATTTAGAAACAGTTCTTCAAAAGAGAATTTGTATTTCTATAAATATTTATTTGCTAAGAAATTTACATGATTTTTAATAGATTATAATACTAATATATCAAATTATTTGAAGAATACATTTTACCTACTTAAATAATTCTAAAAGAATTTTAAATTTCAAATGAAATGAAAATAATATTTCTTCAATAAGAATTTTCAGAACTTTATAAATAAATTAGGATTTTTCAATACCATTTTAAGTCATGTAAAAATATTCATTTATTCGAAAAGAATTCTGTACTATGTTAATATTTTTACTCACATTGCTTTTTTAGATATTTTAATTTTAACTACTTTTATTCACTTAATATTACGTTAACTATATATTATATGTAATATTGAAAAATAGACTAGTTTGCCTATGTAAAAACAAATAGTCAGCAAATTCCTGATTTATTTTTGACATTCGTAAAACTTCGATATTTAATTTTTTTTTTTTTTTTTTTTTTTTTTTTTTTTAAGGAAACAAAATGTCCCTTTATTTGAAATAGATCAGTATTGCTTGTAAATGTTTTGTTAATTCATATTTAACTAAGCAAAATTAACTTAATCTTCCTTTAAATTAATGAAGATTAAGTTAATTTTCATTTGTCGCTGAATTAATGTCTGAGCAGTAAAATATTAAATGAAGTCCCATAAAAACAAGAGCAGATTTATGTCTTTTCATAAAAATATTATTTTTTGTTTTTTAAATACTTTAAAAATATCACTATTCAATTAACCATAACTATAACTTTTAGAAATCGTTTTCTATTTATTTCCAAACAATATAAAAATAATATTTTCTATAAGCCCTATTGGCAATTGTTGCAAACAGAACAAAACTACCAGAATGAATTATATCTTAAGGTGAAGATCAATGAAAGTATTTTTGCTATATTTGGCATCAAGCAAATATTTATGTTATTTCATTAAATTTTTCAGTTTATAATATAAAATATTCAAAATTTGTATAATGTTTTTAGTCTAGTAATATAGAATTTTGTAGCAATTACTCTTATTGAATATGCGTTGAAGTTAAGATCACAAATTTTAAGTTAAATATATTTTTAGAAATCATGTGAGTTGTAGCTGTATATTACTGTAATGAAGAATTTCTACACATATATTTTCATAAAGTTAAAAGAAGTATTTCATTTTTATGTCTATAAATTTGCTTGCTAATTTAATAAATGATGTCTTTAAAAATTAAATATTTTTCAATTTTGAAAACATTTTGTTAATTAAAATATTTGAAGTTTTAAAGCATATTATTTTAAATAATTATACTATTGAAATAATATTCTAAAAAAATTGATTCAACTGCAAAATAGATTATTTAAAAAACATATTCAACATTAATTAAAAGAACTTTAATTTTTTAAAAGAAATATCATTTGGTATACATAATAAAATTCTCAAAATTACATTTGGATTTAAAATTTTTGGTTTAATTTTTTCCTTACTTATTGAATTTTACGTTTTCTAATAAAAATAAAGTATCGAGGAGTAAAAGAAACATCACAAGTAAATGCTTTAACTATTGGATAAAACTCTTCCACATGTTATTTCTTTCATAATATGCCATCATCACCCTCTCCCTAACATGCTATTTCCATTAAATATAATACTTCATTCATACCCTTCAATGTATTCATCATTAATCTATTTTGTCTACGAATATATATTACAGAGGAAGATAGCAAATCTTTCAACATTACGCTAATCTAAGCCATTTTACGAATAAATATATCTACATGCATTTTCCCATAATGTATATATTGTAGGATTTAAAAAAAGTAGCTGCTATTTGAAGTAGTTGCCATTCCACCCTCATAAATTTAATTTTTTTCAACCTCTGCTTTATCATGGAAGTGCCAGATATCTTATGCAGTTTTTAATATTTCGTTGCATAACACTGAAAACGTTTTTAAAGACAAAACAGTCATTCTTGTCCCGGTATGAAGATTAATGCTTGTCAGTTACTTGAGAGTTTCTTTTAGCGCCTTCCGAAAAAGAGAAGCTGAAATTAATAGCATCTTATTAAAAATGTATTGTGGAATTCGTTATCTAGTTTTCAGTTTCAGCTCGGTGCATTTAAAGTGTGGGAGGTATTGACTTTATTTGATGGGTAATGATGGAAGTTCTTATTTTTTTTAATTCTAAACAATAAGAAAGAAAAAATTATTTTTTCTTAACAAGGTGGTTTTTAAAAACATTTTAGCTATTTAAAATTCCATTGATGAAACAAAATATCTTGTTACTGCTCCATATTTATTTTGGTTGTTATGTTATAAATAAATATTTCTGTATTATTATTATTTGAATAAATGAAAATACTTAAATTATAATAATTTGTAAGAGTAATTTGTTACAATTTTCAATAAGTTAATATCATTATAATCTCTTAATTTCTAAAATATATAATCTTATTGTGGTTTAATTTTAAGAGACATGCCATCTAATAACTGATACAGTGAACATCACCATATAGGGAAATACTTTTTATTTTTAGAACGAAAAGATATTACGTACGGATACAATATGTTTATTTGACTATTTATTTTTAATAAAAATTAGAAAAATCCAATATATCTGAACATATAGATGATTTTTTATGTTTAGATAAATTTTATTAAAGTAATAAAAGTACTAATTATAAAATGATATGGATTTATAAATTAAATTTAGCTTTTGAAGAAAAAATAAATGTAACCAAAATTAAATAAGAACTATAATTTATTATTCTTTAATACTAAATCCCCCGGTATGAAATATATTTAACACAAAGAATAATTACTAAGCAATGGAAAATATTTGATTTATTTGGATTCCATAGAAATCGTCTTACTCTCCAAACATTGATTTACTGTACACAATAAATTTGCCTATACTCAAATGGGAACAAAGCTTTAAGAGTTGTAGGTCTTCAGTTTCATGCTTCAAACGAGATGAATTTTGATTAGCGGCTTTGAATGTCAATATTCAAGGAGAGCATTATCATTCTGAGAAGCACTTGAATGAAAACTGTCACCATACTCATGATAACTTCCTAAATTAGAATGGTGATGAATTGCATTCAAGAAGCCAGTAATATCATAATAAAAGTATTATTAGTTTCTGTAAATACTCATAGGAAATGGCTCTAAGTGGTAAATTTAGGAGATTCAACAGATGCATAAATATTATAATTTATTCCATAACACTTAATTATTTTCACATTTAATTAATATTGAGAAATAAAAAAATAGCTCTGCAAAATAATAACGCTGAAGTTTTGTAAAGAATGCAGCAATATATGAAATAGGATACACTGAATACTTTTAAAAGCTATGCAAAAATTTTGATATGCCTAAAAGATATTTAACACGATAGTTCTATTTAATTAGTTTTTTATTCTGATAGTGTTAGTGGGGAACATTTAAATAGAAAGTAATTGAAAAATCATTTCTTAAAACAAAAATAGTAATTACATAGAATGTGGGAAAATAAACATGTCACAACGCAATATAGGTAACATAATAACAATACATTCAACATAATACTTGAAATTAGCATAAAATAATAAACATTTTCTTATGATTATTTAAGTACTATTAATTTAAACAATATTGCTATCATTTTTAACAAATTATTAAAGAACATTTTGAATCTTGGTTAAATTAAATCAAATTTTAGTTTTCAAACATATTTAAAAATTCTAAAGGAAATTTCATTACTCATTTGCCTTCTAAATTACTGATCAAAAAAAGTTATCATTAAAAATAAAGAAATAGTATTTCTCTTCTGAAGACTTCATTAAACTTTTATAGGTGTAACATTACCACAATAGTATAAGGGGTAAAAATAATGCATAGTTTTTACAAAAGTACATTTTTTGCTTATAATTCACTTTAAAAAGTTAATAAATTCTACAGAATTTATTTTCTGAGAAAAAGAAGCTGTAAGTTTTTCTTAAGATAAATTCATAAAAATGAATTATTTAACTAAGACATGGAAAAAGCATGATTACCAATAAAAAAGGATTTAAGCACAGTATAAATACAATTTTTTTTATTAAATGTTGTTTTTGGATTATTTCTAATAAACTTTTTTCACAAAGTCATTATTAATGTATTACTTTACAAAATATTTGTACTTTGTAGGTATTATGTTTGGTATTACTTCCATTGTAAGAAACGAATAAAAAAAACCTTATTTTTGCTGAACGTGCAAAGAAAAGCATATTTTAAGATTGCAAAATAATCTCTTAACGTATGGTTTAGGCAGTCCGAGTCAGAAAAATATATAAAACAGTATTTGTAATGTATGTTGTCAGTTTAGAGAGTCTAGATAAAAGGAATATGGTAGTTCAAGTAAATACTTCCCCTTGTTAATGATTTCTCGCTATGATTTGTTGTTTTCAGCTAACTGGATCTGTATTATTTATTATGCATTTCCACGCGTTTTCTTCTTTTTGGAGGGAATTCTTAACTTTAAGGATTAGCTTCTAAATACAGAGTAAACTTTGCATAAGATTTCAGGGATTATCTCTCAGTTGTAACTATCATTTGTTCAAAATTCACAGTAACCTAATTTACATGTAAATGAGTATGAAATTGAATATATTAATAAAAATGAGAGTATGCTTTTTTTACTAAATTTATTATTTCTTTTTTGCTCATACACAGTAAAATTTAACCCTCTGAAAGTATTTATCGTAAGCTTATGTAAATTTTCGTCATAATACTCTAACTTATACATTCCTACTTTAAATTTCTGATTAGTTTTTGCATTACCACTCCCAGATATCACACGAATGTAATCTAGATGTAAAAGAGACAAGAAGAAAAGCATATCTTAGAGGATTTTCTGACTTTTTTTCTTTCAATTTTTTTTTTCGTGAAATAAATTTTTTGAAAAGCAATTAATGTTTGTAAATAGTGAATATAACATTGTTTTAGTTTTATTATCATTTAATTTATCATATTAATTAATTTATTATTTAATTTATTAATTAATGACATGCCACTAATTTAATTAATGAAATTAAATTTATGAAATACGGTTAATATAGAGAGGAAGTAATGGTTGCGAAGAATTATTCAAAAATTATGCATAATTTTTATGATAAAAATGGCAAAAGTTTCTGATTAAATATCATTCGCCTTAAAATATGTCATTAGTATTTGTTGATCATTTTTCAATCATTCATTTATTTTTAAAATCTTTTAAATCAACATACAGAATAAGAAAAGAGATTATATTTTAAATTAATCACAGTAACTTAGGTTAAGACTTCCATTTAGTTATAAGCAATGAAATGTAAATTTAAATTAAAATTTATTGCCGTTTGTTTTTACACACTTCACCAAATTTAAAATTCCATAAGAATTCCATTAATAAAAATTTGTATGAACTTTATTTAGATTTATAACAATGATTAAAAGAGATAAATTGCAAACTGGGTCATCTTAATTAAACTGATCATTGCTTAAATACATTAAAAAACAATAAAATAAGAAATAAGCAAAATCATAAACTTACATATATCTACCAATAAATTAAATTCTAAAGCCATTTTGGTTCATTTTTAGTTTTTAATTAATAAACTGGGAATAACTGATTAACGAAATTATACTTAACTCAAATTATTTTTTAAATTATCTCTGTCAACTTTAAAAATCTAAACTTACAGATTTTAGTTCAATGATATTGATTCAAATTCTGTGAAATGTATAATTATATTAAGTTCTTGCTCTATTTTATAATAAATATGGTTATAACAAAATATTTCATTTCTTAGCAATTTAGAATGCTGTAAGATAAAATTCGAATAAATTTTTATTATTGAAAGCGTCCTAATAGAATTACAAACTTTAAGGTTATAATCATTAAAATCTCTATAATTTAACGAGTATTCAAAATCTAATAGTATATTCATCTTCAAATTGCATTGGAAAAAATCACTCTTTTCTAACATTTATGATACTTCTAACGTACAGTCTAATTTATTACAAAAATGTTTGTTACAAATTCCAATTTGATAAACAATAATATTACATTATAGTCTAAATGGATTAGTTGTGAGATCAAAAAATACGTAAAAAATAAAAATTATTTTAATTTAGAAAAAGTGAAATAATTTTGCTGGACTGAGTTGTTACTTTTGGTAATATAAAGAGTATCAATTTTATCTACCTTATTCAATTATTTCTTATGTAATTTATAAATAAAATCAAGTCTATGAAAATGTGACAAATTCTGTTATTTTAAGTTAATTATATTTTAATTAGTTATTTTTTTCTTCTTAAGATGTTAATATAAATAGAATAAGTTATTTATAAGAATTTTGATTATAGTTTTCAAACTGTTATATCATTTTATACAGATAGATTTTTATTGATTTTTTGTGTACTTGTTTATTTATAAATTTTGTAAAATAAATTAAGTTAATTCAGTGTTATTTGATTACCTTATTAGTACATTATCTTCTTATACGATTTATTTTGTATGTGTGTGTTACTTGTTAACTTTTAAATAAAAATAAATTTTAGACATTACAAAAATTAGAATTACGAGTTTAAATAATGATTTGTAAAAGAATAAATATTCAACAACAGTAAATCATTTTATGAGTTATGCTTTGAGCATTTTATTTATATTTTAAAACTAACTTAACTTGTGCATGGAGTTTAATAAATAAAATGAAGCTAAACAGATGAAATGTTTTCTTAATCTTTCATAAATAATAAAAAAGAATCTAAGCAGAAAAAAAGCTTTAATAAAAATTTTTTAACTAAAAAGAAAACAAAAAGAGCATTTTCAACATTTGTGAAAATACTCTTCTCATTTATTGGAATATTCAGGGAATTGTACTGTAAATAGTGAAATACACATTTAGTAAATTATAATAGGTATACACAGCAGAGATCAACAATTTTATTTTTAAAATTTTATGATTTTAATAGCTTCTCAAAAAAATGAATATTAGATTTAAAATGCACAGATCTAAGTAAAAAGGCGTACTGTTATTTATCATTGTGATTGTACTAATAAGAAGATTTTAAAAAGAAAATTTCAAAATAATTGAGTTCTTGTCAGCAATTATAAAGATTAATAGGCATGGATACCTTTAATGTAAATTGCTTTAGAAAAGAAACAAATTATGTGCCACGTATTTTCTTATGTGGCTGAAAGATGATTTTTATTTAGTTCACTGCTTTCTGTATATATTTTAACAAAAATTTGAATTTTATTCCTATTAAAAAAGCAATACAGTACAACATTTTATCAAAGTGTTTACTTTTCATAGCAAATTAAGATATTCTTAAAAGTTCTTTACCATAAATATTTAAACTAAGTAACAAATAAGCCTCAAGTTTATGGTAATCAAGAATCCAACAATAGAATAAAACAGTACAGCAGAAGTTACTCACTTTTAAAGACAAATTAGTCTTTCATAAAACTTGGTAAGCTTATCGTGAAACTTCTTTTTGCTAAAGGCAAAATCCCCAACGGTATTCTCTCATCTTTAGACATATTCGTTGATCAAAAATTTACGAACAAGCTTTAGCGTACTGGAAATATAATGGGAAAATAAAGAATATACAAAGACACTCTGTTATTTCTGCGTATATGTATACACACACTAACCAAAATCGATCCACGCGAAAGAGTTGATACTAACTTAATAAAGTGGAGACGTAGGAAAAGAACACAGAAGCGCAGATTTACAAGCAAACGGAGAGAAAGTTGATGGGAACCTCCCCTGATAATATCTATCTTCTGTCACTGCATTTCCACGCGTTTTGGAATATTAGGAAAAAGAAATGCAAAAAATAGGCATTTTGACACGATGCATATAAATAATTGAGCTGTTGCCTCTTACGGTAAGAAGCATATATGTTGAAGCTTTATACTTGTGCAAGTTTTTTTTGTGCAAGTTTTGCAAATCAGTAACATTTCTTTTTGCCAAACTAGACATTTAAGCAAATTAAGCAAAAGCGTTGTAGAGAATTTTCCGTAAAATTTTTGCCGAAGAGCCAATCACTTGAAGTCACTTGTGTATTGAAATATCTTCGCTGAAATGTATTCAGAAATATTTCTTTTCATTCCTAATTTGTATTTTAGAAGTTTGTAGGAAGCCGTGCTAAGGAAATAAGCAGTTTGCATGTAATATTTTTCTCATTAAAACAGAAACTATAACATCTATGAGTAATTTCTACTTTTAGTCTTGAATTTCTTATAATTATATATATTATCTATTCCGATTAGAATTGCAACAGTTTTTATCCTTAAATCACTGAAATATTATATTTGTTTTATTTAATGTAACGCTTACAAAAATAATTTAATTACTTGTGCTGAGTGTGTGTGTGTGTGTAGTTAGGTAGAAGAATATATCACTTTAAAACCAAAGCATATTTTAATAAACTTTGATAAATATTTCTATACTCTTAACAAAATAATAAAGAAGTTTCTATAATTTCTAATCTAATTCTCATTTCTGATACAGCAAACATACATGTAGATATTTTACTGAGCTGAGCTTTCTCAATATAAAATTAAATAACAGAATATTTTTAAAAGTTAATATTTTTTAAAAGTTAGTATTAGAAACATTAATTTCTGATATTTTATATTATTTTCAATCAGACATACAATCTCATGCAACTCTTTATTTTAAATTTCTCAATATGATATTTTTTTATGATAATTTCAATGAAGAGTTACTGAATAAAGTAATATTTATGCTCTCGTATTCATAGGTAGATTTCGTAAGTATGCTATAAAAACTTCTTTGGAAATTTAAATATTTAAAAAACAATGTGATTGTAAATAATTTATTATTTATTACGAAAATTGCAAAAAAGTAAAATATCTATTTCTCTTTTTAAAAAAGTACAACATATTTTAAATGAAATGAATTAAAGCAATGTTACAATGTTTATTAATCATTGGTCATTGGCAGCATGTAAATTAAATTAATTCTAGTTTCTTATAGTGTTATAATTATTATATGTAATCAGCTATTTGATAATAATGGATTTTTTTTCGTTTAATTATAATTTAAAAAATTCTGTTGTAAATTTATAGAAAAAATTATTTTCCCTTCAAATGCACATTCGTTGAATATATTTCCTTAAACTCACTTATAGTTAAGGAATATTACAACATTTTATTGTTGAATTAAACTGTTTACGTATATCACGCATCTAACTCTTCTTCAAAAAACTAATTTCATAAAATACTTAATAGAAACTATTACTTTAAAATGTTAATTATCAAATATTTTACTATATTGAACATAATATTGTAAAAGTATACGATTCATATTGAAAAGAATAGTACATTTTTATCTTTTATAGTACTGATATTTGAAACGAATTTCCATTTCGGAAAATATAAACATAGCTTATAAATATGTAACATATTTGAAAAATAGTTTCAATTATATTGCACAAATAAATAACTTAATTTCTAGATAAATGGATTCATTTCATAATTATTACTTTTAAATGAGAATATGAGAGATGAATACACATTGTCGTATATAATTTAATTACTTTAAAAATATAAATAGTATAACTGCTCACGCAAGTATACAAAAAATACAAGAGAAAAGATTTGAACGCATAGTTTACAGACTAGCGTTTCACTTACTCTCTTTGCTCCCTTTTTTCAGCTCATTTTCGTTGTCCTCTCTTGATAGGTATTTTAGAAGAAAAAAAATTTATTCCCATATTAACCAATGCACGCAAATCCAACATTTAGGCCAAAACAAAATGCTGCTCTTTTCTCTTGTGAGAAAACGTGTACTTTCATGTTTATTGTTGTAAGAAACTTGGTTCTCTCTTCTTAAATGATACTTCTCCAAACTGCTTTAAGTGAGTAAAACGCTTCATCAAAAGATTAAAACTGTATCACCTATTTTTAAATCTAAAATGAATAAAATTATTTGAATAATTTCAGAACTTTTAAAAATGCATTTATCAGTAAAATAGAAAGCAAGTAATCTATTCTTAAGAATGACAAGAATATAATAGAAGACATTAATCTCATTTTACGTTAAATGTTTTTATAAATAATGAATCCAATATTATTCAAAAGGAGAATAATATTTTCAAATATATTTCATAAGTTTATTAAAAGCTTTCTAGTGAAAATCAATATTGTATGTTAATACAGCTTATATTATTGGTTTCCTCTTCGAGGAACCAATAAAATTAATTTCTTTTATATAGCAATAAATGTTTCACTTTACTCACTGAAGTTAATTATTTGAAAACAATCATTCCAATTAATTTAAATATTCTTTATTCTTTGAACGAATACATTAAACACTGGTAACTATCATATTTTGGTAGATTCATTACATGAATTATAATCATAAATAGCTCTATTTTAATGAATTATTGAAATACTAAAATAGGTTAATATAATTTTTTTCCTTAACTCAGATGTGTTTCTAAATCAAGGAACAAAAGTACATCAAGGAATGGGAAAATAATAAAAACTGGTTTATTTAAAAATTTGAATAATTTTACTTAAAAATAGATAGTAAAAGTACTATTAAAAATTATGTTATACCTTCCAATTCTTGTAAATTAAAAGCTGTAAATTTTCATTTTAGTAAATTTGAACTCATAGAATACCACAATAAAAATATTTGCATCCAGAAAAAATATTAATATAAAGCCTTGAAATTGTATAATGCATAATGTTTGCACAGATTAACTTATGATCTCGAATTCTGAATTTAAAAAAATCTATAAGTGAGCATTAGTAAAATAATGTAAGTTTATTGCAGTAAAGCAATCTATAAGTAAAATAGTAAGTCACACTTGGTTGAGGGTAGAATCTACTTAAAACATAATTTTTTTATCTAGTACTAGAAATGTGTCTCTGTTGTACATTAAAAGATAAATTTTTTAACCATGTTAGAATCGTTGTGAAATGTGTGAAATTTACTTCTTAAAACGTGAAATAGCTGAAACTTATTAAAATGTCACCTGCTTTTTTATACTAAGATTTGGTAACTTGGCATGTCAACATTTCATAAATATTTTTGTCACTGCAACAAGCGAATGTCGATAAGCAATGGATAACTCAGAAGAAATACTTATACCACAATAAAACCATACATAGAAAGTACTACAAGTCTTCAAAAATTCCTCAATACAGACCTGTTAAGACTACCTTGCAATACAACTAAGAAAAACTGGTTGACTTATCACAGTGCTCATCATATTGTTAAACTTGACTTTAGAGTATAGTATTGAGTAACAAATTCTTGATTGTATATCTGACTTTCCATTTTCTCAGTCATATGCGCTGTACTAAGAAAAGGATGACTGAATTCTCCAAAAGATACTTTCCTCTTTTCTTGAGGCATAACTCAAAAGAATCAAAATTTGCCATATTGGGTATTTGGTCATAATTGCCTTAATGAGCATCAAAACCTCAGTTCACTGTTACTGTCTGCGAATATTCCCGGATTGAATTCGAAATACTACTGGAACAATTCCAACTATTAAATGACGTCCAATAGATATTAGCGACACTGTTGGTGTAGATGGGGCTGCTCGCCTTATTATTCGATTCTCATATATGACCCCATTCTGAAAAAGTAGGATGATGACGATCTCTTAGATCCACTACTGCCAAGACCGCATAACAGTGCTATATTGTTTCAATCAATAATTTCTGATAAATTCAGTTCAAATTATTTTGCTTAGGTCTTTGTGATCTCTATAGAATCCTTTCAAAGTCGACAAATTATTTGCTGTGTTTTAGAAAAAATTTTAAAATCCTTCTTTTTTGCACTAAAATTCTACTTTTCTAAAAATTTTATGTATCAAAATGTATAACTGAAAACTAATTACATATGCGTTTGAGTACATGTTTTTTTGAAATGCTACCTGATTTACATTTTAATCATATTTCTTAAGTTAATGTCAATCACTAGTAATGAAGTATTAATGATTTACATAACTTATTAAATCTCATCTGCTTGACTACATTTTTTATATCAAACTCAATAGTTTTAGGCGCATGTGGTTTTGCAATAATATTTTATACAAATATCTATGGAATAATTATTTCGTTCTGTTTCTTAATTTACACTTTTCTGTTTTTCAAGTTAATAAATTTTTTATTAAAAATCTTTTATTTTGAAATTATGAAATCAGAAATTTAAACGAGATGATTAACGCATCAAAATATGTAGTATGTTTTATGTAGGATTTTAAGAAGCCTTTAGTACAAAATTATTCTTAGCTAAATTTATATTAATATTTAATTTTAACTAAATTATCTTACTTGGTACTAACTTTCCTAATATGACAAATAAAGCCGATGTTTAACATTATTCCCTACTACACGTGAAAAAGTATATGCTAAATTGTATTAATTTCTACTGAACAAAAAGTTGTATAGTTTAAGGAGTTTGAAAACTCAAATTGTGTGCCTTTATTTAATGCTAATTAAAGTGTAATGGTTATAGGTATTTCTTTTTAATATTACAAAAACAGTTCTAAACTTTTATATAATCATGAATTTTTGCTTTTCGTTTAATTCAATTAAAGTAATACTTCTAATAAGCACAGTAGAATCATAATACAAATGCATGATAATAAAAAACTAAATACCAAAATAAAGAAAATGTTGATTACATATATTAAAGAATATATACAACAGACATTTATTTATAATATTATTAGCACAATTCAATTAAATATTGTAAAATAAATGAGTATAGATGATTCCTAATTCAATGGGATTTATTATCGATTCTTTTAATGATGCTCTTTACTATGTTGAGTTATGTTTCGAAAAAAATATTTTCAAATTTCTTTACTGCCCATTAGATATAAAAATGTGATACTTTTTCAAAAATAAAATTTCAAATATCTTTTCTCAATAAATTGATTCTCGAGGTCATAACAAGGAAAATGTAAGAGGAATAACGTGCGTAGAATTCATGGAATAGAAATTTGAGGAACTTACTGTCCATTTTAAGAAAAAATATATTTTTTTTCTAACTGAAATTATTATCTTATGTAAACTAAACTGACCACATTTTTTAAATTGTGAAGAGAGTTGAAATGTTATTTTCTTCTTTCCACTTCTCAAAAATAAAGTTATAGCATCGTTAAACGTCATCCTGAATAAAAATAGTATTACTTTTCTTGTGACATCTTATCATCATTATTGTTCAATGTTACATATTCCTGTTAAGTAGAAAACAATTTATTTAAAAAATTTATTATTTTTATCTATTGTTTAAAAACTAAAAATGGTATAATACAATAAATTGCTTTAATTATAAAAGTTATAATTTATAATTGCAGCAGTAACTTATAAATAATTTGTATTTCAGGAACAAGCACACTTTTTCAAATTTTTCATATGATAATCATTAAACATCTAAATGATATAATGAATTTTCGTTAAAGAATTTAATAAAACTATAAATGCATTCTTTCAATTAATAATGCTAAGGTGTACCATAATGAAATATTTTTTAATAATAATATCCAAGAAATATTGATAAGTGGCATCTTAGCAATTAATGCTATGCTAGAAACTTTAATTTCAGAATAAAAATGCATGTTTCTATTTTATTTACGAAGCAAATATCAATAATAATTTTGACTATAATGAGCAGGGAGATTTACGATGTATTATTAAATGTTCCAAAAAATATGAAATATTTTTAATGTAGATCAAAAGTTTGTCCCACTAAAATATTACTTTCACTCAAAGCATTATTTTACAGATTTTTCTCTGCTAAACAAAGTGAGATAGCCCACAGCGGCAGAGGGACTTTGAAAATATTTTAATTAATTTTTGTGCAGCAGCATTTTCCAGACAATTACGTTCCTTAACTTCATTAATCATACATTAAACTTGAACCGAACACATTAAGAAAGCTAATTAATGGATATATTAGCAGAGTTCTTAGCAAAATAATTGATGTTTCATGCTTCTGTTTGAGGATTTTTAGAATACTAAAATTCTATTATTGTTCCAACATACACAAAAATTGTTTAACACTATCAAGCCCACACACAACGACTAACTTACTAATAAGTTTTGTAACAGATAATCAAATATATAATAATTATTAAATGTGCATTATCAGATAATTTTTAGCATAAAAAATATGTCTGAAATGATTAAAATAAGCTAAGTTTGAAATCAGTGTTTATTATTACGATTCTCAACATTTCCTAAAATCTAACATGATTGAATTTAATGATTCTTAAAATTTTCTTCAATATAGTTTAGTTTGCTTAATTTTATTTACTTTTAAAGTTAAAAAAGTTTAATTCACTGCAAATTAAATACCCTTTTTCGTAAAACATTCCAGGGTTTTTCTCAATTTATATTTGTAAATTAAGAATAAATATTTTGGAAGAAAGTAAAAGACACAAAAAATAATTAATAATCTAAGAAATCCGAAAACCAAAGATATCAGTTACTAAAACCAACTGAGCTAATTAATCATTTTAAAAATATCTAATAAAGTTGTGTTATAAAACAATAATTAAAATCTTAAATTTGTTATCTATTTTGTAAAATAAAAGAATCTAATATTTTCGCATTTTTTATGCAAATACCATGTTTATTTCCTTATTATAAAACGTCAAAAATAGTTAGTTTTGAAACTAAATGATGTGGTTTTATTTTTTTATTAATCTCCGCAGAATAATAGCAAATCTAAATTTGAGTTTTAAATCTTAAGATATGTGTATTGTATCAAAACTTTAATGACATGAAAATTTATATACTGTAATTGTAGTATTAAACACATCGCATGTTTACTATTTTTTATTTTATTAAAATCAAAAATATTTTCCACAGAAAAATCTTCTCTTCGGCAATTCAACGAATATACTGACACTTATTATTGTACTATATTTTATCAAATATCTTTTATCCATGTTAGTATGGTCCTATATTAAAAAGTTCTCAATACTTAATTAAGGTGCGTCATTTTTTAAATGATAATGCATGAATGTTGTGTGTGTTTTCAAAAACATAAGTTACATTATTGCTTTGCAAATTAATGTGGTGATTTTACTAAATTCAAAATGATTTTCTTATTTTATTTTTCCAAAGTGATGTCATAGAATAAGCTTAGATTAGTTCTAGACTGCAATTTAAGCATGCTTTGAGGCATGAATGAAATTATCATTTTGATAAGAAAATTTCACTAGAATACCAAACTTTTCCCACGGAATTTTCATAATTTATCTATGAAATTTTTATCTTAAATGAAAAGCTTTCATTTTGAAAGTATAAGTTCCTAAAATATTTACAAAATACTAGTTTTTCTTAAATACTAATATACTAGGCATATTATTTTTTACTATCGCTGCATTTTTAAACTTAGATCCTAATAAAGTATCAAGGGCAGATACTTTATTACGATCTAATAAAGTATCTACCCTTGATACTGTATAAGCTGTACAAGTATTGCCAATATTTTTATTTTAAATGCTGCCCATTTCAATAAAGTTTTATTCTTAAACTTAAAAAATGAAACTTGAATTCATTAACACATTTCACATAATTTATTAGCTATGGAAGGAAGAAAAGTTCTTTTGAAAACTATCAAAAACTTTGTTTAAATAACGGAAGCATTAATAGAGAATACCTACTAGGTATATTCTAAAAGGCTTTTTAAAACTTATAGAAAGCATTCGCTAAAAATTTTTAATCATGGTACTAATAAAGAATTTTAAAGTTCATTATGTCTTCTTTCGTAAGTATAATGCCTAGTTAAAATATAATGTATTATTTCGTAATCTTAGCATTTAAAACCATTTTTAGAATGCACAACAGGAATATGAGTTTCAAACAAATCACATTTAAGCAATTGTTTACTCTTAAAATCATAAGGCTAAGCTTTAAGAATGCATCAAATTCATTAGAATAATTATAAAAATTCTAAATTTCTTATTAATTATTGGTTTTTAATTATTAATTATTTCTTATCAAATACATTTTAAAATTTACTAATTATATATATATATATATATATATATACAGGTATTAAATCTTGAGATTACATTCATAAAATTCTGATAAGTTGAATGTGTCTCATGTATGATGTGAGGAGTTTTTAAATAAAACTCTTTTGCTCTGTGTTGTTCTAAAACTTCAAATATTGTCAAATATATTATTCTGAATATTTTTATATGTATAGTGGTTATTGTGAATTTATGTATAGTTTTAAAAGTAGTTATACTTTTTGAAATATACAAATAAATGAAAACAATGAATATACTTGGGCCCCACAGTTTACAAAAAAAATTGTAGATTAATAGAAATTATGAAATTCCATTATTTTATTTCCTCTTCCATTTTTTTTAATCTGTTTCGAACACTATTTTAATCTGAGTAGTTAGTTATACTTTCAAAAGTTTAAAATTCAGTTTGAAAATATCAGCAATATTTTACCTTACTATTTATTCATTATTTAACAAAAAGCAAACATTTTATTTTGATTATTTTATGTTAAATTTCCATTGCGAGAGTGGGAAATGATTTTAAAAATGAACCTCTACCTACCTCTACCAATTGTATTTTTAGAGCAGAAGTATTATACATTCGGTGATCAAATTACCTGAGTAAGGATATAAGATATGAATTTATTTTAATAACTCTGTTAAAGATATAGCTCATATATAATTTATTACCTGAATCTGAAGCGTAATGAATCTCTAATTTGAAACAGGATACACATTTAAATACATACATCTCAAATTCCTCTTTAAATGCAAGTTTCGAAATTAAATTTGACACTCTCTTGAGCATGTACTTAATTTTAATAAAATGTTTTATCTTTTTATTTGAACATTTCTAAACCTTGGTAAGTTTACTGTTTTACACTATGGTTCTTTCATTAATTAACAAATTACTTTGATACTATAATAAATTTTCTATTTTTATATTTGTTACCAACATTCAATGAGTAAACCAACCAATTCCAACCAATTTAATTCATAAATATTGTTGTTTCAATCTCAAAAGAGTGTAAGAAAATCACATTTTCATGTAAAGTTTTGTTTTAACATTTTTGTTAATATGATTAATATGAATTTTATTAATATAATATATTGTTGCTTAGGTGGACATTACTTTTTGACCTGAATATACTAAAGAAACTAATACCTGCAGTAATATATAAATAAATTATAATATTTGATTGCATAGTGAAAATTTTAATATAACATACTGTTAAATCATTCAACTTTTTCTTTTCCCTGGAAATCATCAAAATATTTCAAAATAGATTTTTTGTTTCCTTTCAATTATGAGATACATTTTAAATCATGATTGTGCCAAATTTTGAATATGAACAAAGTATGAGTGTGACATAGTAAAAAAAAAATTAAATAATTAAAATGAAAATAGTATATAACAGTATATGTTTATTAGGATTCACTTTTTGAAATAAATTTTTATTTAAAAAAATATAAATTTGTAAAAATGATTATTAAATTGGATAAGTTAAATATATTTGCAGCGTGCAATTAAAAGTTTACTAAGTATTATAGTTAAATTTTAAAAAAATGCATTCAAAAGATTTGTACAATAAAAGTTAAAATTTATGAATACAAAATGTTTAAGAATTATCATTTTATGCTTTGATTTAATAACTAGTAATAAATGATTTCATAATTATTTTTATTGACTAAGATTAAGATCTTATTAGCACGTGTTTTAAAATAAAAATATATGTATATAATTTTTTAATGTCTAAAAGCATTACCCTAATTTTCCATATAATTTTATTCCACTATACAAACTATATTTCTTTAAATTCTCTATCTTAGAAGTTTATTATAAAAGGAATATAAAATATAATTTCTTTGTACTTTGCTTATAAATTGATTCAGAAGTTCCATGGAAGAATGGCAGATGCTCGGCCATTGCAGGAACGTGACTTTCTGACATAAAGTGATCAATTTAATAAATAGTTTTATAAGTTGAGGGTATTAATTTTAAATTTTCTTGACGTTATCAGCTCTGGTACAGCTTCATATCTAAGACGTTATTAATAAGGAGTAATTGAATTGTCTCCACAAAAATGCTAATGGACTTGCTGGTTTTAACATATTATGCATATCAATCCTCTAATAAATCTGAAGCTTTAAAGAGAGATTCATTAGGTGAACCATTCTTCCAAAATAATTAACGTTCTAATTCAATTTACACGGATCTAAAATTATTCTCTCGTGCTCAGCAACTTTTTAAAATATTCATAAATATTGTGTGCTAAGAATCTTACAAATTCTCCAGCTCTCAATATAGATTTAATATGAAGAAAGATATATTTTATTATTAATTTTATATTCTTATTGGAATTTATTCAGCATAAATTCAAAATTTAATTAACATTTTACAAAATTATTATAAAGTAAGTGCCAAATTGTTAATTTTATGCATAATCATTAGATTTATGCAAGGTAAAAATTTAATATAAGAAAATCTTATAAAAATATATAGTAATAATATATACATATATATGTATGAATGTATGTATAATAAATTTTCATAAAAATTAGAAAACACAATAATTACACGGTTGCTATATATATATATATATATATATATATATATATATATATATTAGAGAACATGGGCTCTCTATCATATATATAGCATTAATTAAATGAAGCCCCGCTAAAGTATGAAATTCTGGTTTAAGCAACTAAGCTAGAATTTTAAACACATAAAGCATATAGTTATCAGACTAATTGTTTTCATAGGTTTTTACATAAATTCATGTTTATTCTTTACTTTTAGATAGATTAAAATAATTTAGTTCATACTATATTTTTGGACTACTTAAATTTTATTTGTTGTTGAAATTATTTTCCTGTAATCATTTTCCTTTTAAATTTTGACTTTGACAGTGCTTGACTTTATTCTAATTGAAATATATATTTTTATGGATGATTTGATATTTTTCAATAAAATTATTTAGATAGTCATATAAAGCATATCAAAAGGTAAAAGTATCTTTAAAAAGAAAAATTAATATTCAGAAATTACTTTATTCTGAATTAAAATTTTTATAATAAAAATAAATCAAATTAATTCTATATGAAAATATTTTGTTGAAAAATTATTTAATGTGCCTAGTTTCATTTTAATTTAAAATTTTCATTTATTATTTTTCAATACATCTATTATTTTTTAAAACTTTCGAATTAATTTTAAACTCATTTTCTGATAACAAAATGGTAACTCTCCCCCAGTGATAAAATTAATTCCATAATTATTTCAAACCAAGAAAAATAATTTCATGGATGAATTTTTAATATTATATCAATGAAATCTTTTTGTCTATGTTATCAAACATATGAATAATATGAAATTTATCAACAGTATTTTCCAGAAAATTGCTATTTAATTTACAATAACATTTCACGCTTTTTTAAATTAAAACATTGGTTTGATCTATATTTTAAAATATTTCATACTAATTTGCATATGATTAAAAGAGGAGTGATTTGTGTTCAATTTATCCTTTATTATGCTATTACAATATTTATTATTTTTTTTAAAAAAATTAAGACGCTTTTAATACTTTCTATTTGTCTTAATTTTGAGTTGATAAGAATAATTCTGAAAAAAGAAACATTTTCATATAGTAAATTATTTTCTTCAATAAATATTTTAGATTTGTTAGTATATGTTTGTTATGAAATTGAGGGAAAATTTGTCTTTTTTTAAAAAAAAAAAACTTCAGAATTAAAATTTATTGATCAATATATTCTGAGTCCCAGAAACCATTTAAACATATTATGTATGAAAATTGGCTAAAATGTTGTTATTTTAACTTAATTAATTTAATTCTTAAATTTAATTAAGTTATATTATTACTTTTATAAAGTTTTGTTAAATTTAAAGCATAGAAATGTTTTTAAAAGTTTAGTTATAATGTTAGATTTTTACTTAATTATTTTCTACTTTAGAATATTAATAAATATTATCGTATTTACAAAGGGTATTTTAAAATAAAATATTTAATGAAAGAATACACTTTTAAATTTTTGTATATATAATAAAACGTTTTTCTATTTAAGTACTTAAAAATTAATTTATTGTATCAATTATAACCTGAAAAGAAATAAACGTGTTTTAATAAATTGATATTTTGAATTAAATCATCAAATTTTAGAAAAGTAAAATATGCTTTTATCATTTTAAACAGGATTACAATGATTTCTGATAATTAATTTAAGCTATAGAAGAATAAGCTTTAAAAGAGTACACTTTTAAATCTTTGTAATAAAAACTTTTTATTTAAGTACTTAAAAATTAATTTATTGTATCAATTATAACCTGAGGAGAAATAAATGTGTTTTAATAAATTGACATTTTGAATTAAATTATCAAAATTTTTGAAAAGTAAAATATGCTTTTGTCATTTTAAACAGAATTATAATGATTTCTGATAATTTATTTAAGCTATAGATTTCATTACTAATTGGATGAATAAATATGATACACACTTTTAATCTTATAATATTGATATATATTAATTTATAAAACATTTTTAAAATAGAATGTGGTAAGTTACAAATAATGTCTGATTAAAACATTCATTTTGATTATCCAGAAATTATTGTATTAATTATAAACATTGTTGTGGATATATAAATTATCTTAAGAATTTTTATATATCCACCATGATAAACTCATTTATTTACAATCATTACATTTTAATTCGAAGTGTAAACAGTAACGTGAGACAAGATTTTTAAATCTCTGTATGACATATATTCTTGCCTTGAACACGGAAGATTTTTAATTCCCTGTCTGATGCTTTCTTTACTTGAACACTAAATGCGAGGAGAAAAACGTTTGCAAGATATTGAATTTTAACTGATCTCGGCGTGCTTGGAGCGAAATGGAAATTAACTGACAACTATAATAATATTCAAAGGTTTTTCTCTTCGCTTTTGAACATTTTGAGCAGTATTTATTCTCAATAAGTGATTATTGTTGATTTCTTTCTTTACTTATAGAGTAAGCTTATTTTAAAATAGTGTAAATGACAGAAATTTAGTTAAAACATAAATTTTGTAATGACAATCTTATATTAGAAAAGTTATTTAATAAGAGTATTCCTAAATTTTTATCCAGGATATTTTTTTCATTCATACAATAAATAATTATATAAGGAGAAGATGTAAGAATGCACTGAAATCAATATTTTATATAAACCTTTAACAGGAAGAATATTTAAAGTTTGAAAATTTCATAAAATAAAGAATTCAATTTTAGCAATATTTAATGAGCATATTACCTTATTTTAAGCAGAGGAAAATCTGCTTGAAATGTAATATGGGATAAAATTCATGGTAGCTACACTTTATCTCATATCACAGTCTTTTATCCATATCTCTTTATTTATTTCTTAAGAATTAAATTAAATTTAATGTGATAAGGTAGCTGATTCACTAACACAATGTCATTCGATTTGATAGAAGCCGTATTTACTATATATATATATATATATATATATATATATATATGCATTGGATTTAGAATATTTTAGGAGCCTTCTATTCATTTATTTATATTATTATTTTGGAAAAGTGCTGAGATCCATTATTGCCTGAATTTTCTTATTAATGTATTATTTTAATTAATACTGTGAGAATAGGCAATACAATTTTAAGAACCGTGCTGTAGTTGAATTATTATCACCTTTTTTCAATAAAACTGATTAAGGATTTAGTTTCAACCTCAACAAAGAACGTTTGTGGTAATTTAGAATTAATTTCAAACATTAGAATCATCCCTCGTGTGATAAAATGACACTAGAATAACAAGCAAGCTATTTGCT
Organism: Latrodectus geometricus; assembly: GCA_026290005.1. NCBI lineage: Eukaryota > Metazoa > Arthropoda > Arachnida > Araneae > Theridiidae > Latrodectus > Latrodectus geometricus. The sequence continues at coordinate 125,907 of JAPDSC010067960.1, forward strand.
TGCAACGATGACGAACTTAAATAGCAAGACATTGCTGATATATTTAGGATTTGTATCTATTATGATTATACTGTCAAATTTTTCACTTATGAATTTGATTGACATAAAACAGTATTGTTAATTTGATTGATTAAATCTTATTTATTATCTTTAATTATGAATCTTTATCTTTAATTATTACCTTTAATTATGAATTTATTATCTTTAATACTTTTTTTTAAAAAAAAAGGGAAAAATCTAATTTTTTATTGATAAATAAATTATTACGGACAAATTTAATCGATTTCAATAGATTCATTTACCATATTTTTATTATATGTAATTTTAAATTTTTTTTTAATTTTAAAATGAAAGTTCTTGCATAAAATGTTTAGTAACAGGTTATAAAAAACATATTCATGCTTTGTAATGAACTTTTTTCTGGCAAATATATTTGAATACTGTATATAAGACAGATAAGTCTTTAAACATATACAAATTATCATATAATACTGTTACACAACATAACTTCAACTTAGCCTTTTTAAATAAACTGTATAAAAGTACCAGAATATACATCTTATAAAATTAAATGTAATGTTTAAAATTAATGTTATAAATGTAATATAATATTATATATTAACAGTAATACAATTAATAAATTCTAAACATTTCAAATATATGTTCCAAGTATAGTTTTAATAACATTTAAGGTGAAATAAACTCAATAATTTTTTTTAAATTGAAACATAATATTTGTTCATGCACTTTTTCCTTTTTAAAGTTTAAAATAATAAGCCCTAGCAGGAATTCTAGGAAATTTAACAGGGATTTTTCAAAAACTGTAAAGGTGAAATTACTGAAACTGTTGAAAATATTTTCTCCATCAAGATTAAAAGAGATTTATGTAGATGAAAAAGACAGTTCTGACGAACAAAGCATAACTAAGTAACATTCCAGAATTTAACATTTCCTTCTTTTCCTTCATAAAAACCAAACTTATCTCTTGGGATTAAGAGAAAGAACCCGGGTATCAGCTATTGTGCAACGGAATTTGAAATATTAGTGCTTTTAAACTTACAAGTATGCATGCACTTTTTTATTTAGTTACAGGAGAAAATTATTTTTATTGTTGAGAGTGACGGCTTGGATCAACTTAAAGCAAGTCACTAGGTGAATGTAGTTTCTTAATGCACATCCGGCAGAATTTATGTGTGGATTAATTTTAAATCAATCTCTCTTCAAATATTTTTTCTCAAGAACTTTTTTGATGAATTAGTGATTATCTTCACTTAAGAAATGTAGTTTTGAAACTTTGAAAGCTGAAATTTTTTGTTGTTTTAAGTTTTGCAGGATGTCCACTTCATAATATAAATTTACTGTCGACAAAACTTATCGCTCTTTTTCTTATTAAGATCAGGATGCTTATAATACTATGTTATTTTTTTATTGAAATTAAATAGCCTTCACACAAAGAGATTTTTAACACATAATTTTGTTGTTAAGTTTTAAAATATTAACTATCTAACTCGGCAACTTATACTTTTTATGTTTTTATAATAATGCAAAATTTCCTTATTATAATGCAAATTATGCCTTTAGAAAATCAAAAGCGGTATTATTTTGGAAGAATTTTAAGTAAATGCACCAATGTTTTCTCAAGTTTCTTTTAAAAAGGGATTAGTTATTTAAAATCATCTATTTTTTTACATCTTTCTTTCAGATTATATGGTCATGACATGAAAGTTAATTGACATGAAAATTTTTAAATTTCAATATTAATATAAGAATATATTCAATGACAAAGTAGTAAAGGGAAAAATTATTATTTCTATAAAATAATAAGTAAATTTTATAGATTAAAGAAAAAACATAAAAAAAAGATTTTAACAAGAGTAAGTTCTAAATAATAATAGTAAATTTCATAAAAGGATTTCTAAAATGATGTTCAACTGTTCTTAATGTCTCTGTGTAAGAAATCCTGTTACCCTATTCATATTTTTTACTTTTATGTTTCATTTATCTGAGTTAAAAATAATAAAGCTATTTTATACTTATTAAGTTAATTAAAATGTAGCCGTATGATTTTAAGCTTTCATTATTCGAAAGTTTATACAAATATAGTAGATTTTCTTAATCATTATTACTTTATTTTTTAGCTAACAATTTTCTTATAATTAAAGGTATTAAAATTTAGAGTTAGTATATTTTTATTAAAACTAATATAAAAATAAGCGTTACACAACTACGAGAACACTTTTATTTTCATCTTTTCCTACTCCAGAAAAATGTCAGTAAGATAAATTTATCATAGATTACAATTACTTTATCATTTTCTATTCTTTCAAATGCCAAAAATTATCCTATTTCTATCTGAAGAAGTAAAGTATTGTTCTAAAAATTGTTACAGTCACATTGATTAATTTTACATTACTATATATCCCATGGAATATCATCAATAAGAAAATTAGATTATGTAATGAAATAAAAAATCTGTATCATTTGTTTATCTTAAAATGATTTAATCAGCATATATTTTTATTAGTAAATTTCTTAAGCATACAAGTAAATAATCTTCATTCTACCAAACATAAAAGTTGTTATCTGTTTAATCTTGCTGCTCATATTAAGAGCATGCTTTCTTTGTAAAAATCAAATCATAAAATGTGATTAATATCAATTCAATGATCTTAGAGAATTTACAAGTTTAATGTTGAACAAAATAAATTCTATCCACTGAACTATTCCATAGTTTACTAACTACATTTTACTAAAGTAAAAATGAAATTATAAACCTCTGTAATAATCCAAATATAAGCCTTTTTACCAGATATTAATATTGATATTGTTTCCGGTAATACAAGTACAAATACGATTAAAGGTATGGAAAATTATCATAATTAGATGATTGATTCATTCTATTTTAGGGAGAGCAAATTAAATTTGCATACAGTAAAATAGTACATACTTTGTAAACAATTTCAATGCGCCTCCAAATCTCTCTTTATTGATTGAACACGATCTGAATCGGGGCATGTATGACTAAATCAGAAAAACCTATCGAATTTTGACGTTAGGGTGCTTTTGAGGACACTCTATGTAGAAATACCTGCCTTTGTTTCGGGAGGAGGCCCCCTCCCCTAGAGAGAAAAGCACGTGTTCTGGGCGTCGGCGGCGCGCGCTACCGAAAAAAGCAAACCCTTCGTGTCGGCGAGTGGCCGAGGCTCTCCTCCAATCAGCGCCGAAGCGGTCCCGCAGTCGAAGGAGCTCAGCCACACTCTCCTCAGATCGGCGCTAGAGAACACCGGGAAAAGCTGGCTGCTCTTGTAACCCAGGGAACGCATGTTGGAGTGAACGCACATCCATCCAACGTGGCAGGCCCACCAATTCTCTGGGATCACGTGCTCTTGCAGTACGGTCGTCCCGTGCCCCCCC
>JAPDSC010067960.1:134320-182236 GCA_026290005.1 Latrodectus geometricus
TAAAGTGACACAATGAAATGTGATATTTTGATATATGAATAAAAGTCTAAAAAGAAAGATAATCTTGGACAGTTTATAAAGTTAAATGTTTTAATATGTAATACATGGATAAATTTGGAGAAAGTCAAGCATACTTAAAAAAAAAGTAGTCAATTGAAGCATAAAATGCTATTTTTTTTTCGTATTTAAGAAAATAAATTACTTTTACATTGACGATTATTATTTTGCGGAAATTTTATAATCATTTTCATTTCTTTTCTATTATATAAGCATTTCAATGAATTTCTCTTTTTATACTTTTTACTTATAGCTGAACATTTTAAGGATTTTATTGTTAATGTTTTATATAACTTCCAATGAAGTGAATTTTCATGAGCAGAAGTTTTAAATTTCTGGAAAAAATTAATTAGTTCAATATAAATAGTTTTCTAGAATTCTTAAGAATTTAATAAAATTTTACAGAATATATTGAGAATTTAAAATAAATTAATAATAATGAACAAAATGAAAAAGTCTTAGATTCATATAGAAGATGTCAGATACTTAATATTTGCCTTCTAAACTCTTTTCTAAATAATAGCAGTCTAGTTAACCAAATATGCAATAAAATACTTAACAATATCTAAATTGAAATGTAAGTCTCACTTTTTAATAAACTCTCAGAGCTAGAACTTTTATTCATTTGAAGTTAAGAAACAAATCTTCATTCATTTTATTTTCTCTCTCTCAAATCCTATTCCTAACTTTATTTAAACCTTAACCGTAAATTTGTAACTATAAATTAATATAGAAAGAAGAAATATTTTGTTGATTGATTGATAAAGAATCTCCTTCTTAATTGTAATAAATATATTTTAGGTTAGAACTAAATATCTTTTTTTTTCCTTTTCCCTCTTAGCGAAAACAATTTAAAAGTTCATAAAATATTCTTAAACATTTTTTACAAAGACTTAAGTTTTTAAAGAGTTGATCCAACAAGCAATAGTAAAACAATAATAAAATTTTTCAATTTAATCATCTTGTAAGATACCAAACATTTTGCGTTTAAGTCGTCAGAGTTTCAACTTTCGTTGCTCTACATTAGCTTTTAAGTAATAACAAATATTTTAATGATCAATGAACTTTTTTACTCTAAGTTAAAAGAAATGATTAATATATTTTTTTAATTTAATATGATTATTTTCAAAAATATTTTCCTTGTTCTTACACTTTAGCATATGAACAACATATTTTTGATATCAAAACTTTCTTCAAATCGTAATGTTATTTTATAAAATATTTTTAGTCTCTTTGAATTTCTGATACAATAGCACATATAGAAAATAACTTAAGAGTCTAACATTTATGGAATAATATTTTTCCCTTTTAAAAGTAATCGATTCTTTTATAACTTTAAAAGGAAAAAAAAACACTTCCCAATATTAGTAGTAAAATCTGAGACTTTTATTGCATTTAATGATATTTCAAATGAAAAACAAATTTTCTACAACATCCTCGTGGATATTAGTTTCATTTGAATTCAAAATCAATAGTACATTTACAAAAATATATTATCTTAAAGTAATAGCAGAAAGTGAAATATTAATAACTATAACTCTTCTATATAAATCAAATAAAAATTACGCTTTATTTACATGAATTATGGTTTTGAAACATATTCATTAGAATTTATGATTTATTTACTGAAGCATCTTGAATGAATAAAAATTTACACTCATTTAAATTTCAAGGAACTTAAATTACCATACTTTGGTAATAAAGAACAGGAAACTCCAAGCAATTTACAATGGTAAAAATGTAAAGATCAGAATTAAATCAAATTTATTTTGAACGGTTGTATCAATACATTGAGTATGTGCATGATAATTTACAAGTATATATTATTGAAGAGACAACTGCTCATCATGTATTCTTTCAACGTCCATTTCATTACTGCATTCTCACGTTTGTTTCGTTTCTATGATCAAAACTACTAGCAAAATGAATATCGTATAAATTGCTATAGGATTATCATTTTTATGTAGGCATATTTATAGCTCTTAGCGTGCAATTCCTCTCGACTGCATTCCTTGAATACAGATATAAATTTATGCAGTGGAAAAATATTATAATATTATTCGTTTTTTATCAAAAATTCAAACATTGTTTTATAAAATGCATTAATTTTATTCAAAATAAAATGAACTTAGAATGCAGATATTACGAAGGAAGTTTATTTATTACTTCTTGTATTGCCTTTCCATAGTAACAGCAATGCATGATGCTTTAATGCATTTTGCATTAGGGATGGTGCTTAAATTTCTCTACGTAAGTGTAGAGTTAAAAAAAATTATGCAATCATTTTTTTTTTTTGCTTATGAAGTGTAATAATGATTTTTTCAGTAAATTATAGTTTACTGAAAAGATCATTATCGAAGGACAGTCAATTGTTAAAAAATGTATTAATTTAGATCGTGATTTATTATATATTAATGATGCAAAATTAAAGATAAGTAATTCTTTGAACGGAATTTAGTTTTCATAATTAATTTCATTTAAATAATTTTAAAACATTTGCCTATGATTTATTTTGTTTTAATTGATAAAAAATTAATTATAAAACTCATTACTCAAATTTTAAAAATAATTACATGCAGAATAAAAATGTTTTACCATAAAGTAGAAAAGAAAAAAAATTTAGGACATTGAATATTGCTCTCGAGTAATAATTTCTTAGAAATAATTATCTTTATTCTGTAAGATTCTAATTAATATCAAATTAAAATTTACAACTCAGGATAAAAATTTATTTTGAATTTGGTAGAAAATTCAATCAACTGCAACTGTGTTTTTCTGCAATACATACTTTAATGTTTATTTCCAGAATTATAATGTTAAGGAGTTATGTAAGAAAGCAAAAATGCCGTTTTCATAAATCTCGGCTCCCATTCAATAATTCTTTAGATCTTAAATGTAAATATGTAATATATAAAATATTAGGCATTTGTGAAATATTTTAAGCAAAATATGAAATTTTTAATAATGACAATAATATACCGATATAATATTCTTATATTATTATTTTATAAAATCATATTAAGATTAAAATTTTTATTCTTATTCAAAACTTCTTAAGCCGAATTTCTTACAATTTTTAATACGAAATTATAAAATATTTAAGCATTTGAAATAATATTTAATTTTAATTTTCAAGGCTAAAATATGATAAAATTATTTTTTCTTTAAAATAATTAAAATCTAAACAAATAATACTAGAATTTATTTAAAATGTTTGAAAATTTAATTAAAGGGATCCAAAACTAGAATTTTTATCATTCTCTAAAAACAATAACTTAATATATATGTAATATTGTAGACTATATTGAAAGCTTAAATAACATGTTAAGAAACTTCATTTCAAAGAGGTTTCTTTTACTTATTCAGTAATCCAAGTTAATCATTCACAGTGGTAAAAATAAAATAAAATATTTACAGCTTTTCTACACATAAATATCACTTTGTCAGAAAATAATCCTAAATATTAAAAAATGAACTATAGTATAAATATCTACCTAAATAAAAATATTAACACAAAAAAAATACGAAAATTAGATGTAGAAATTCATTTTTCAGAAATTAATTTCAATTTTATTTAGCAATTAAAATTATATAAAATTAAAATTTTAATAATTTTTAAATCAATAATTTTCTTAAAAATGTTTTATAGGAGTCAAATTATATGCTAATATAAATATAAATTAATATGCAATTACTTGAACATAGAAATGCAAACACTTTGAACGGAATTTTTTAACTGCTTTAGAATCTTTAATTTTTATTTAGCTTCAATTTTACAGGTTAAATCAAGCAAAATGTATCTTTCTAATAAAAATAATCAAATAAAAATTCCTAATAAAAATAGCTTAACAGAAGGGTAGCAACTTTTTTAAACATATTAAAAATAAAGTAAGAGGAATTTTAATTTCAAAATGAGAATAGTCTTTCATGTGTGTGTGTATATATATGAGTGTGTGCGTGTTTATGTGTGGATATATACATTCATGTTCATTAATTGAGTTTTGCAGACTCAAAACCAGTACAATTTATTTACAAATGAAATAGTTATCTTTATTAAACTTTTGTAGTTAAATTTAAAAACTCATTTGATTTCAGTACTTTCAATCTACTAAATTTAATCTCTCTCAAAGAGTATTTAACTAATATATCAACTCCATTTTTAAAATAGCAGATGATTTAGACATTTTTCTTCTTAAATATTTCATCACTTCTAGCTTTCCTAGAGTGGATAAAATGTGTTTACCAACCTAATATAGAAACAGTTATAAGAAATTACTGCTTCACTCAATATTCGAAACATTCAGTTTTTCAACATATTCAGCAGCACTTAAGCAAGCAATGTTAAAAACAGTAGCCTGAGTTTATATCAGGCTTCGGTTAAAAGCATTATTTTACCTGGGAGAGCTATCTGCCGTGCTTCAGCGTGATATTGTGTGGTGGCTTTCTCTAGTATAAGTTTTCGTTTATTTCTCTTTGGAGGTTTAAAGCTCAGGTAAAGCTAAAGAAAATTGATATAGTGGATAAGAATAACTTTTGGAAGATTCCCTTTAAGAGAAAACTTTTAATATTTGATGCTCCAAGAATTAATGTAACAAGTTGTCCATAATCACGCATTTTATTTTTCCTCAAAACAAATAATTCTTAAATCTGAGCTGAAGGATTTTGTAATAAGCTTAAATGTTTGTGCATCTTTTAGCGGTGTTATCTATTTAACACTAAATGCGTTACAATTTTTATTAAAGTTTAAAGTTTTATTCAATAGTTCTTTCTGTATATTTCATTACAATATCAAAATATAATTAAATCTTAATATAATGAATAAGGACAGCTATACTTGAGTTTTAATAACTTATGGCATCAATTTATTCTGTATTGAAGTTATTAAAAAGTAAACGAAGTAATTACATTATACAGCTAGACTGAGCATCACAACATTTAAGCGGAAGGCATAACTGAATATTTGGTACATAATTCCAAATTCTCGTAACCTATCTGACAAAGGAAATGTTAGCACTTTATTCTTAAATTCAACAATTCGTGAATTGGATTCCCACTTTTGGGATTGGTATTTGCAGTTAGTTTAAAATAAAATTTAGCCTGTAAATATTAGCTATGATATTGTAATGAGAAGCAAAAAAAAGCTCAAAATTAAAATTAAGGGCTTGAAAAATGATGCTAAGTTATGAGTATATATGTGAAAAAATACTGATGTAAAATCTACTAATACATCAGAAATAGCTTTAAGCAATTAGTTTTTATTCTTTTTACAGTTTAGAAACTCCTCTTCAATATATAAAATTACTTGAAAGATTATATATGAGCAGCAAATTAAAGAAAATTTGTAATAATATTTTACAATACAAAAATGAAGAAAAAATAAATAATACTTTTTATCGCCAGCAAAGGCTTCCTAATTAAGCTCAAAGATCACAAACCGGATGTAAAATATCAAAACAATACTAAGTAAAAAACTGACATGAAGTATATAACAATAATGGGAAAATTTTAATCTCTAAAACAGTTTCGTTTATAATAATTTCTTAATATAAAAAATGTTTTTTCTGAGCTGGAAGCAATATATGCTTGGAATTACAAAGAGTAGACATTTTTTCAAAGATCGGAATTACAAAGTGTAGACATTTATGAAATTATAGCTAAAACTATTCTAATAAAATCACTTTTTAATTTAGAATTATATAAAACTCTTGTTATAGTTACCTAATTTAATTTTCAAGTGTGAAATAATATTTGAAATGATTCATGTTTTTGATAATTTTAATGCATACAAATTAAAGATTACTTTGTTTATAAAATTCTGAATCACATTCTTTCACATAATAACATAAATAACTTAATTATAAAATTATTGTTGGATTACCAGCATACTTCCCACTACCTAGCAAAGAGTTGAGCTTTACCAATCTTATCTGCACTGCGCCTATAACCAATCAAATAAAAATAACTCTAAAATAACTGCATATTATTAAAACTTACAAAATCAAAGTTTTGATCATAAGAAAATGTATCTTAAGAGAAATATAATTTTGATTCTCCTCATATACAGAAAGTTACATGAACTCATTTGCATCAGCACTTAAGGTCTCATTCCTAAATTTGATAAATGTAAAAAAGACACACACTCCGAAAATGAACTTAAATAATCTGTCTAGGATAATACATTTTTTTCAAAGTACAGTACATACAGCAGAAGAAAATATATAACACTGAAAGAAACTTTCACTCACGCATGCCCCTGCATAGCTGTTATTTAATTTGGAATGACTGCGTTTTTTGAAGCGTACAAAAGAAGTCTTTAATATGTAATCTCATCTAAAAAGAAAACTCCTTTTTTTCTGAAGAATTGTCTCTGTAAGGAACACTTATCAAATTTCACTTAGAGTCTGTTTTTCCCCCTCTGCTTGTAATTATAAAACAAAGACAACTTGAAAACAAAAAAAAAAGAGTCTGTTTGTAACTGTTACCTATATGCATTTAAATTTTGCTAAAACAGTACAAAGAGCTTTCAATTTTCTAAAAAGTATCATGATCCTAATGACTTAAAACTATTTTATTAATACATGATACTCTGCAATCGTACAATAAGTAGTTATACTTCTTGGACTCTTAGAAGATATGATGAGTATTTAAATGATACTTATAGTTCTTCTATGCCTAAGGAATATTTTTAAAAATATATAATATTACTTCGATTTTTATAATGCATTCATTTTTGTTTCGAACATCGTCAAGAGATATTTTTATTGATCGCCTAAATTAAATATTACTATTTTAAATAGTCAAACCATAAGGAGAATAAATAATGAGTGTGACTAATATATAATAGATTAGAATCTGAAGTCAATGCAATAATTGATTAACATACAAACATTTGTAACTTATTTAACTTATTAGAAATATAAATATTTTATTATAAAAAGTATAATTTATGCAGTTATAAATAAAAATATTTTTCTTTGAATAGATTTATGGATAAATTGTATGTAAACTAGTCAGATGTTAAAATTTCCAATATATATAAATTAATTTATATTTATGTTAAAATATAATAAATTATTTAAAAATTTCATCGTGTTTATTATTTATTAGCAAAGAAATATTATCATCCAATTGAAAAAATATCACTAGCTAAATTTTCATCCTCTGGATGCAAAATAAAGTGAAAATAATATGCATAGTTTCATATTTTTATAGTATATTTAACGTATTTAAAAAATTAAGTTACGAATTCAAAACTTTTAAGGAATAACAAAAGAGAAACATGGAATAAGTTTGTAAATAAAGCCATTTCAGAACACGAATACCAACTATTCTATCCTATTTCCTTTGCAAGCGAACAAAATGGATGAAAAATATCACTTTGTTTATAAGTAGTGCAAGGGAAGACTGGGTTGATGTTGAAAAAATACCCCTCACCTGATAGATTTGAAAAGGGTTCAGGTTATGGCTGATATAGAGGGAGAAGTAAATCCGGTTTTGAATTTTTTAAGACAAAGGTCAAAAGCTCTGATCTTATCTGAAAATAGTGAAAAGTGGGAGCAAGAATAGTCTTTAAATAAGATTTTTTAAGGGTATTTATTCTATTTTGAAGTTACGGCTACCACAAAATGAAGCTGTTTTTCATGCATTTGTTATGAAGTTGCACATACTTTGTGAAACAGCTAGCTTCTCGAAACAGCTAGCGCTTATTTATTCTGAAAGACATATATAAGAGATATCTAAACTTTCTAACAAAATGTCCTTTCTTCTATCGAGAAAAAATTTACTTCTTAAAATAAGTAAATAAAACAGTTCTTATTAAAGTAAAAATAGTTAAGAAATATATATTTATATTGTTACATACCCTTATTTTTATTTACTAAAATTCTTTTTTATTGCTGCCCAATGAATATTTGTTGAACCAAACATGTATTTATACATAAAATCATGTATTTATAAAAATTTTGAAGAAACAATTTCAAATATAACACAGAAAATAATAAAAACACTTAATTTTTCAGATTTTAGTATATGTAAATATAATTTCACGCCTATTAAATTATTAAAATCAACACAAAGTATTAAAATCTGTATTCATTACGTGTGATTAGTTTTAAAATAACAAAATACTTATATTAATTGATCTATGGCTCATAAAATTATAAATTGGATAATTTTACATATTGCTGTTATAATATTTCATATAAGGCATGAATAATGATCTAAAAATGAAGATCATTGTTTAATTTAGGTTGATATTAAATACTGAAATTTTAAATAAAATAATTTAAAAGTCTACATCTTTCATTTCTCTGTATACGCTTTCAAAAAATGTGTAAATTTCTACAAAAAATTTCCCTTCAGTTTATTGAACGTAAAGGGATAATAAATAATTCCCAAGCCTTGTATATAACACTTGGCTGAATGTGCTTTGTGTTGATTAACTTGATGTCCTGTGATGCACTGAGTGAAATCATGCACATCCTTTTCTGCATTACAATACAGATCTTCATATATATATCGCTTAATCAATTTTCTCGGGAAATACTGGATTACTGGGGCCCAGATTAAGTGCTTCGATCTCACCAACAATATCGGACTTTCTGTTTCGTAGTGGTAAATCTCATAAAGTGTTGAAAATGATCTCACAAACGCGAGAAACTGCGAGTTTATAAGAAAAAAAGCCACAATTTGAAGGGCAATATCCATGAAAACGCAGTATTCGACACTATACTTACTGGCGAGCGGTTGAATTAAACATTTAGCCTGAGGGTGAAACAAGGATTACGGGGGTAAAATTGCGCGTATATTAAAGGATACATAAACGCATTAGGTATTAGTACAAACTGATCACATTTGTTGCGCTGTATAGCATGACAGACGCATTAATATTTAGTCTTATATGATTGGACACCGTAAATTATAGCTTATACAATTCCAATCGAATTTCTAGCTATCTAATTTGTCTGCAAACTCTTGTACCAACACCATCTCTGAGTCCTATGAAAGAGGTTTATTGAAGAGTATTCAGTTCATGACTTTCCATTAATTTGAAACCATTTGAGGAAAGCAATCAATATGTTTTCCCACGGTAAACATGACTTTAAATCATGCAATGAGAAAGTATCAACATAGTTGTAATAGAGTTATATGGTTATACTAATATTAAATCATTTTGTGATGATTTAATAACATTTGTAAAATATATAGAATTACATGTGATGTGAATATCAATGAACCTTTAATAAACTTTAATCATGTCAAATAAGAAACTGCATATTTCAAAAAACATAGATATTCTGAGGAAGTCTAATAGCCAATTAATATTTAATATATTTATTTATGTTGGAGCCCATGTACTGTTTTCAGAATTATTTAAAAAAAATGAAGTATAGAGTTTGTGATTTTATCATCACGTCAAAATTTACTGAATAAAAGAATATACAAACAAGTATGCTATTTTCATTTAGGGAAGAATTAATTTCAAAATCTAAAAATATTCATGCTCTAACTATATTAGTTCTTTTTTGATAATTACTTCAAATATTAGGAATTAAAATTTTTTAACATTTTTATTATTCTATAGTTAGAACAAAATTCTTATAATTTTAAAACAGTTAATTTTCACTAATTATGTGTAACCAAATAAACATTTTAAGCTAATTGAAACTTTTGTTTATTACATTTTTAATCAACATATTGATGAATATTTTTTAAAATCTAAATTTATTTTTACATTTAACAATTTACTTTTAAATTATTATCAACAAATAGAAAAGACATTAACACAGTAAATTCAACAAACTGTTTTCCGCTATTAAATTTAAATTGACATTAATATATAAAACGTTATTTAAATGGTGTCAAACATTAATCATTTCAAATATTACTCTTAAATTTAATTAAATTTTCCTCTTTTCTGTTAGAACTCCCTTTTAAATTCCCTTTTTAAACTGTTTCTGCTAATAAAGCCTCACATAATAAAATTTCTATGTTGAATAAAATGTGATATAGCATTGTTTTTTGAAATATTTTACGTTTATAGGTGATTTAACAATTGCTTTAATCAAGTTTATTCATCCTCAACTTCAACAATTGTATCTTATGTTTGCTCACATATTATTTAAGATATCCAGATCAAAATGATAACTGATTTTGCTTACCTTAAAAAATATTTTTATTTCTACAAAAGCCTTGTAAAAATGCGCACATTAATACATTTTGAAACTTAATTTAAAACCATGTGAAATTCACTATCACAATTTTACATGTCTTTGTTACATAATCTGATTTCTGATTATATAACAGCTACCAATGCAGCTAACGGTTCTAATACTGTCAAATATTTTAAATTATATTATTTTGCACTATATCAATACATCCAATTTCACTATATCTATCAATTTTATTATTTATATCGCTGTGAAAATATTTAAATTTTATTTTTGTGTAATTAACTCAAAAAAAATTATAAAAAAGGCATTTATTATCAAAGGAATTTTATTCTAGGTAATTAAGCTTGCTAACAATTTTGCTTCACTTTCAGATAAAATTGAATTTAGTATAATTAAAAATATTCAGTGATCAAGTTAACTTCTTTTATTAATCCTTAAAATATAATTCTATCTTTCCTTCGATTCAACAGCTTGTGGGTTCGAATTTCACTTTGAGAGCTTGGATTTGATTCATCTTCAGAATCTGCACTAAACCGTAGATTCCGGTCTCTAATCCTGGAGTGCAAAAAATTACCTTTGAGAGATAAACATTAAATACGTCTCCATTTTCAATAATTAAATTAATTGTTTCATAGTTATTTACATATTATACAGTAAATAATCTCAATCAAAAATTTTGAATTTGCCCTTTTTATAATTTTTGCTGGTTCAAATTATTTGTTTCATTTACAGTTGCTAGATATTTCTTAAGTAAAGCTGCATAAAGGATTCTTTATTATATTGATTAGTACTGATTTTTTAATGAAATGAAAAATAAGAAACGATTAACAAGTTAAATGCATTTAATAAATATTTTTTGCTATTATCTGCAGTCTATTTTATTAGATAAAAGTTAAAAGAATATTTATCTAGAGATAAAATATCTTCAAAATTACAACTATATAAATCCTATTAAAATTAAAAAGGCCATTATGTAAGTTGTCATATCTTAAAAAACATAATTTTTTTCTCTCTAACATTATTTTCAATTGACGTGAAATTTTAAAGTGAGAGATAAAATCCTATGCATCTCTCTCTAATGAAGAAAAGAAACTAGCAAAATAATATGCAATTATTGAAAAATTCAAAATTAATTGTGCATAATTTAAGTGAAACACGTTATTACAATTCTGCATTTCTGATATCCTATTTTGATCTATTATGAGCAAGTTTATGCTTCTTAGATTTATGAACAACAGTTAAATGTAGACTATTCAGTATCTTTGTATTGACAATAAAATTTCTTCGTCATAATGCTTTTAAGTTTATGCTTTTAAGTTGATCGAAATAATTGAGGTGTATAGAAATCTTCTCTCATATTAAAGCTACCATTTGTTTTAATCATTTTTGATGTTTTACACTGTGGGATTTTTCTGCGTTATTATATTTACTTGCAATGCTTCGTGTTAGAGCTGTTTTCCTTTTTGGTTTAAAATATTTCTTGAAATGTTTACAATGGCAACAATTATTCTACTACTTAAATTCCCCTTAGATTTTTTTTTTTATTTTCATAATAAATTGCTATAAAAAATTTGAAATTTCAAAATTTATTATAAAAAAAATAAAGCAAGCCTTTCTTTTATTTTAAAAATTCCTTTATGTATACAATTTTTTTATTACATTGGCCATATACACACTATTCTTTTTTATAAGCATTTAAATTTATTATATTATATAAATGTATGTATTATTATATTCACATTTATATTTGATGAAAGTAACTTACACGCTGAAAAACAAGCAACCTTTTAACACAAAGTAAAAATGTTTATTTTGTACTCTATTACGAAATATTATAAAACATGTGTATTGGCAACTACCTAGAAATTTAATTGAAATATTCGTACATGACTTAAATTTTTTTCATATATTCAGCATATATTGATTTAAGTTGTTTTCATTAATTTGTTTTCTAAAACAAAATGAATTTTCATTCATTTAAAATACTTAATGAACAAGTTTTATTAAGTAAAAATCAATTCATATTCATTATGAGTTGAGTTTTATTTTCGAAGTGCGTGGAGCATATTACTTGAAATTTACACCCATTGTAGTAAGAAAAAGTTTTCAAAAATAAAAACACATTTATCGGGCCATAAAATGTGAAACTGTTAGGGAGGGAAATACTTTATTAGAGTGGATTCACCCAAGTTTTCGCATTTCTAAGAAAGTTTTCTGAAAATTCGCTTGGAAGTGAGAGGCAGTTAAGTTAAACTGAAAATAAAATTAAATTTATGACCAAATCTTCAAATAACTACAAATGTTTCAGGTGCGAATCGGAGATTTTGACGAGCAGATTAAAACTTAGAGACGCACTTCACCGTAGAAACCAAATTAATCCCAACCCCTAAGCTCCATTCAGATCCACTTAAACATCCTTACAGTCGAAAGTTCACAAAAGTTCTTCAACGAGAGATGTGTTTTAAAGTGAGCACTCTCGAGGAGAGCGATATATTTATCCTAAAGTTCATTACAAGACAAGGGCTTATGCGCTCAGGTAGCTTGACTTTATTGGTGGGTTAAATGAAGTGGATTCAGAGGCGTCTATTACGCAATAAGAGACACATTACGAAATGAAATGATACAACTTGAGTTTTCCCATTGTTTCCTTCCCGGAATTCCTCAAGAACTGAATCAAATGATATGTGTACTCTAGCGAGATATCGTTTAATTATCGAGACCGGTTCTCAAGTAGTGAGGAGCCATGAATTTGATGAAATTACTTCTATTCAGATTTGGACAGTTCGTAGAAAAGACAATTAATGAAGTAAAACTGAATTTCTCCAGGCATTATTAATATGGATAAGACAAGGTGGAAAGCCTTCTCTGACGTTTTCTTGATTACGCATTTGTTTTAATAAACAATAGTGTATAGCTTTCATTTTCTGGAAGCTCTTCGAAAGATGTTTAAAGAGATTTTCTGATTACTCTTCATCGCCGTGATATTTGATGACAGTTTCTAGATGTAAAGACACTCAAGGATTCTATTCCGTTAAGAATTTTAACTGCAATAAGTGCATTCAGATGTATCGTCTTCATACTTTCTATGATTAGAAGACGTTTATCGGTGAAAATGAAATAGATATCTCAATAGATCTCTGATCTCTGAAACAGATCTGTTAGAAAAAGATATCTCATTTTGTGCCTTTCCTCCTCCGAAACTGAAGGATTTAAATTGGTTAAAATATATTTTACTGTTTAATATGTTTGTTCATTTCAATAAGAAGAATTGACTAACAATGCCAATGAAATTAACTATGATCTTGTTAAATAAACAGTTAAAATAATGAAGTTTACGCTTTATTTACTAATTTTTTTTCATTTATTTAAGAATATTTCTAAGGAAGTTAGTTCATACACTTTATAAAAGAGGAAAATAATGATTTTAAAGAAGATATGTACAGTTTTAAGCTTATAAAATGATGTCCTTACTCTTTCCATTTTACGAATATTTATTATAATAACAGTAATAATATTTAAAGCTCTAATTTCTTGGATTAAAGTGTATGAAAGTTTACTACGCTGACGTATAGTGAAAAAACTATAAAAGACACGTGGCAAGTTACATTACATTTGTTTTAATCATAGTTTTTTTACACTGTGAAACGCTTTTCAAGAATCTGTCTAAAACTGAATAGTTTTTATGTTTACATTCATAGAGTAAATGATAAGTTGATATTTATTTTTGCAGCTTCATCTTTCTACTATATTTTCTGGACACACCAGGTCAATAAAGTTTTCTTTTTTAAGTTTCCGGATAAATTCTAAATTATATTTCAACATAAGCTGTAAAATTTAAGATAGGAAATGATGAATAAAGTTTCTTTTGGTGTATCAATAACGCAGAAATTCACTGGTCATCGCAATGTAATGTCTATTTCCGGTATTGTAAGTAAAAGAAACATTTTGAAAGCACTTTCTGCTTTTATACTACATTTAGGAAATTCTAACTTTACGAAAGCGGATTCATTCTTTCTAAACTCAATTTATTTCAAAAAATTTTTAAGCAATATTTGACTTATTAATATGAATATTTTTCTTTCAGAATTTTGCTCTTATTCAATGAGTCTTAAATAAGAAATGAGAGTTTCAAAACTTATTGAAATAAATGAAAAATTTTAAAGTTTTAAGAATATAAATACGAGATTTTTATGAAGTAACGAAAATAATTTTTTCATATTTTTGTTATTTAATTTTAATTATTGAATTTTTTATAAGTTACTTGTCAATTTTTTATAAGTTACATAACTTGTCAGATAATTATCTGTTAAAAATTTGTTTTAGCATGCAATCAGAAACAAAACAAAAATTTTTGACTTTAGAAATTTTCATTACCAATTTTTTTTTTACTTTAATCACTAATCTCTTTACATGCAATATTAATCAATTCATATGTGATTTAAGAACCTATAATTAAAGTTAATATAAAAAATTAGCTATAATTCCTAAATATAGTTAATGCTTTTAAAATTATCCCGCTCAAAAATCTTTAATAAAAGTATTCAAGTATTCTAGTTACTATTATTAAACTCAATTGTTTGAATAAATAAAATTAATTCCTTTGACTTATATATATATATATATATATATATATATATATATAGTAAAACAGTTCGTTACAATCAAACTAATTAAAATAACCTTTTCTGGGCTATAGTTTTATTGTGTTAAATGAATAAAAATAGTAGTAAATTAAATTGAATAAAGTAATAAGTAATTTTGAACTTATTCATACATTTTTTTTTATTAAAAAAATTGAAAAAGAGACCTGTACATACGGATACAATTATTTTACATAATATAAGATTATGTATAGTAAAATGATTTATAAAAAGTAATATTGTTATGTAAGTAGAAGTAACAGAATTGGTTGATTTTATGCTTTTGCACAGAATATGACCTTTTCCTAATTGCTTTCTTACATTTATTTTCATTGTGACTTAAATATATATTCACATTCATAACTCAAGTCAAATAGTTCTTTGGAAAATGTATGAAAGGAAGCTAAAAACAACAAAGACTTTTCAATGTTTCATATATTTATCATATGTAATTTTTTCAGTTATTTATTTTTTGAAAACTTCTAAAAATGTTAATATTAATTCTAAAAATGTTAATATAAATTTTAAACTACTTTAAAAGTTCATTTTCTGTAACAGCCTGGATCCTTAAAAAACATGTAAAATTTTGATTTTGATTTTTTCTAAATAAATTTTAAACTATTTTAATGTTCAGAGATTTGAATCTCGTATAAAACTTCTAAAGCAGTCTTATATTCAAATTTTCAAAAGAAACTGAAATTTATTCAATGAGAGTTTAACACAAATATTTTCAATGATTCAAAATTATTTTATCTACGTAAAAACAGATACAGTAAAATGTATATTTTATATCTCCTTTCATACCAAACTTTAAATATCCTTCATAAACATTGTACCAGGTTCTTAATTTGAGTTCAATAAAATGTTAAATTGATTATATATTACTTGAATTCAGATTATATATAAACTTCTCACAGTACCTTTTCTGGCTTGGAAGAAGATTCACCAAAAGATTAAGTAGATCATCCTGAAATACTCAAAGCATAGCTATTTAACTTTTTTTCCCAATAAAAGTTTTTTTAAAGAAATATGGCTGCTTACAGAAAGCTAGGTGAATTTCATATGTCTTAGAGATTCTTGTTGTTAGGCATCATGAAAGAAATACTGAAATTTTCTTTTCTGTGTTGTAGATAAAAAGTTATGACTGTAATATCTATGACATTTTAATGAGCCACTGCTCATTACATTTAAAAAATTTTATTATAAAAGTTTAATATGCTACAAAATTATAAAAATAAAAACTATAAAATTTAAAATGTCAGTGAAAATAAAATAGAAATAATGACAAATATTATAAATATAAAGCTTAGAAAATAATTCATATAAAAGCACTATAAAAATCTTTCGGTTGTATTTTTTAATAATATTAAAAGTATAAAAAGTAAAAAAAAGAAATATTGATACAAGTAATTCCTTTTACTTAATAATTAGATAAAACTTCTTAATTTTTTATAATTAGATCTAAAGAAAATTATACAGAAAAAAGAGTTTAAATCAAGTGTTTCAAAATTTACTAAATTCAAAAGAAACATTTACCTAACAATTAACAAGTATGGAAATAATTAATTGATTTTGAATAAATGAAAATGAATAAATTTTCAATTATTTTAACAAAGAGAGTAGGAAAACTTTGCTTATGTGATGCAGCAGGCATTAAGTTATATGGATTGGAAAACTGTCATTCATTTTCCTTCCATGAAAGTATAACAATAAAGCTTTTCTACCATATTTAAAATTTAATAAACAAGAAAATAATTTTATAATAAAACATTCTGAAACTCATTGATTTAGACTCAAGCATTTTAGAGTTCAACGTTTTGACATAAATATAGTAAATGAATTTTAGTTGATGGATAATTAATTTACTCTCTCTCAGAACTGATTTAAGAAATTTTTCTGTATGCGTATGAAGTTTTGGGGAATTTAAAGTTAAAAAATATAATGAAATAAGTAAAATAAACAATTTCATTAGTTAAACTATTTTATCATTAAATGTATATTTTTTTAGATAAATAATATAAATTTACATAAATTACAACTACAGATTTTACTTAAAAAGAGGAAAAACCCATTTAAAATATTTTATTAAGGCGTGCTTTTGTGTAATAAAACCTTATTAACTAAATATGTATAAATCAAGTAATAATCAATTGAAAACTTTACATATGCA
The DNA here is from genome assembly GCA_026290005.1 of Latrodectus geometricus. NCBI lineage: Eukaryota > Metazoa > Arthropoda > Arachnida > Araneae > Theridiidae > Latrodectus > Latrodectus geometricus. Next base: position 151,360 of record JAPDSC010067960.1, read on the forward strand.
TAAAATCTAAAAATTAATAATTAAATCATTTTGAATATATATATATATATATATATATATATATATATATATATATATATATATATATATATATATATATATATATATAAACGTACTTATATCTGTATAAAAATGCATCAAAGTCTAATTATTTTGGTGCACATTTTTCTCATAATTATTTCTTAAATGATGCATTATTCCATTTTTTTTAAAGATATTTATTACTAGGTTTTGAAACTTATAATCCAATTTCGCATTTTACTGTCATTTTACTTTTAATTACAATGGCTTTTTTTATATAAAAGATTATGGATTCATAATTGGACAACTCAAATTAATTTGCTATTCCTCAGAATTCCAAGTAATTTGAAGTCAATGCTTTTAAAGTGAATTCGCTTAGCAAAGGCATGTGTGAAGTATTTTTTCATATGAGTAGTAACATAAAATCTGTAAAAGCCATGAAAATCCAGTTTATTGACTTGACAAGATCTTCGTGTTTAAGTGACACACCCTTTCGTGGACCCTCGGAAACGTGATCAGAAGCTAGGTTAGAACGTGGTAATTTAACTTTTTTCCTTATGTATTTGATTTCTCTTCCAGAGTAAGTTTATATCATAAATCATATGCATTGTTGACAGGGGGTAAATGGTTATTTTCCTTCAAAGAGTTAAATATTTCTCATACTTTGATTATAATTATAAAAGAATATCAAAATACCTGGTGGAGGATCTAAATTGAGGATTCCTTATAAACTTCAATTCTTTTAATTTTAAAATGTTTTACTATTTAGCATTATTTTTATGTAAATTGTATATTTTGACCTAAGTAAACAGCTAATGCATATTTTGTCCGATAGAAATGTATTGTTTTTAAATTTTTCATATATACTTTGCATAGTCTCCAGAAACATCTGATTTTGTTTAAAGTAATGAACATTTTAAAATATGCGACGCATTTATAACATGGTATTTATGGTTATAACAAAAATACCATCAACCATTAAAATGATATTGGATTTTTTTGGTAAAATATTCCTGAATTTAATATTCAAAAACTGTATAAACTTGAAAATATAATTTTGAAAATGTTAATTTATAATATTTTACATATCTTACACAATTTCCTTAGAAATAGGACATATTAATTCCACAAGATTAAAATCCTTTTGAATTCTATAATGGAAGAAGTAATTTGAAATTATGATATATGAAAATGATATTGTTTCTAACATAACTATTATAAATTTTTCTCGCGTGATTTTTATTTTATGATTAATTTACTATCATAATATTATGAAAGTTATATTTCAAAAATCAAACACTGCAAGAATAATGGGATAATGATTGGATTACGTGGCCTTAAGCCAATAGGCTACCCGTTACGTTGTGTTAAGGGATTATATTACAGATCTAAGAAATAAATCTCTCGGAATATTCATAAAATTGTTATAAGATAAATGGAAAACAAGTCAGTTGAATTTTTCGAATAAATATTAAATACATTTCATTAGAAAATAAATTGCATTTGTTAAGCTAGAATAGATTCAGCATACTAAAATAATTTCACTAAACTTTAATACATCACCTTTCTGGCTTTACAAAAGAAACTTCATAGTAAAAATTTAAACATTTCTATAACCTATATTCTCATAATAAAAATCTTTATATGTGTGTATGTTATTTAGAGCGATTTATAATTACGTATACACTGCAATTTACATAATTAAAAATATTTAATATTGAAAGAATTTCTAACATGAGATATAATTGTTCATAAGTTTATAAGAAGAAAAAAGCAAAAAGAAAATAGTTTTAATAGATAAATGAATTTTGATCTGTTGATCTAACGTTTATCTTATTATGTGAGTTATAAATTGAAGTATTTCCTCTATTACAATTAAATAGCATTTTAAAAGACGAACTAAATTTCACACTCTATACTGTTGATAATATAAAAGAATACTTGCTTTTTTCTTTACTCATACTATTTTACATTTAATAAAAATTTTTATACTTAACTTTCCTTCCATATTTATTTAGCATTTTTTAAAATTATATTTTAAAAGCCTAAGAAAAAGTGCAGAGGGTTCTTCCTATTAAATATACATATCATGCTCTTTAATTTTCTCAAAAAAGCACTTAATAAGCAGTAAAAAATAATCTTAGATAAGGTATAAACTGAGTTTTCATTTTTTTCTTTCTTTAGAAAAATGAATTGTGTGACTTTTTCTTTATTCCCTGTTCAATGTTTCTTCCGAAAACGTATTATGAGGAGACTTGAATAATATATATTGAACCAGAAAACAGAACCATGTATATAGACTTAATTTTATCGATAAAATCTGAAATTTTTCCCTCTTTATTCCAATCGATTGAAATCTAGAATTTTTTAATGCTGACTCAAATTACACGTGCTTGGGTAGGCTACCCAAATTCAATTTGAGATCCTAAATATATATCGTGCCCTTGTGTGTACTATCTTTTGGTAAAAATCTCATTCGTGCTTTGCCACTTTTTCTTCTTTTAGGTGTATACTGAAATATTTTTCTCACCCTTTAAAAATTTCTGCGAAAGGTAAATGGCACTCAAGAGAATAGATTAATTTGATTTTTGAGATATTTATGTGATTCCAAATTTAATTTCCCTTTATTTTATTATAACAGATATTATTTTTATCATTTTCTAGGAAATTATAACTAAATATGAATATTTATATATAACCATAGGTATCAGAAAATTTGCGATTATCAAATAAAAATCCATTGATTAAAAGAAAAAAAGAAATCGAAATATGATAACTGAGTTTATTTTCAAAATTCTTGAGACGTTTTATAAACTAAAAACTTCCTCAATCTTATTTATATAAATGCAAATTATATAATTGTTGATAAATTGATGAATAAAATTAAACTCATTTGATTTATATTTGATTATTTAAAACTCCGCCAAAGGTAACCATTTTTAACAAAAATATAAAAGGATTGGCAGGTAAATCTGACCTGCATTTTTCTAGATGTATTATTATAATGTCAGAACTTTGCGCAATGTGAAAAAAGCAAAGAAATTTTATCTTGACCTATAATGAGTAAATTATATTCATAAATATTTGAGAGTATTCTGTTGTCATGTAGAATAATAGTTATACGTATTCATTTAAAGTAGATAATAATGCCTTGATAAGTACTGCTTTAAAAGGTTTTTAAATTTTTTTCTGTTTTTAAATATTCTGAATATTACGTTCGAACACAAGCACTTCTTTCTTTGTATGAAACGAGAAATATTATAATTTACCTTAGTTCAAATGTGTGATTATGTCTGCACTACTGACATAATATTTAAACATGATACACTAATTATATTTTTCAATGTGATATAAAAATGGATATTTTACAAAGTAATATGTCTGAGTTATTGATTAAATTGCTTATACAAAAATACTGATCTAAATACTCATTAGTACCAATTTTTAAAGTAAGAAAATTTTAGATGTTACTTCCCAGGGAAGTCCCCGATGATTAAAAAAAAATAATACAAGCTGCATATCAGTTAAAAATTCCTCTTTTGAATTCTTAAAATTAAATTCTAAGGAAACACAAATAGGCAAAATGTAAGAAAAGTCATATCATGAATTATTGATTTGTTCATCATTGAATGATTAAATTATTTCATCAAGCTTTGCTCATATTTTCAGACATTAAGGAAATTTTTTAAGTTGTGTGCTAGTTATTCTTTCATGATTCTCCCATTTTATTGTATACCATTATTCTTACTTATGAAATTAAACATATTAATTGATACTTAACATTTGAAAATTGTTTTAAAATTTATTACTTCCATAGCGGGTCTTAAATTGAATATAGAAATCGAAATTTTTGTTCGTAACATAAAAAAAAAAAAATTTCGTATATTAAACTTAAATACAAAAATGAATGTCATGTGAGATTCAAACATTCTTACATTTCTATAAGCATGAATAATTTCATATTTTTACGGTATCTTATGTAAAAGTATGTAGATATAGATAATTCCACCGAAAAATGTAGCTTAATGGATAAAGAAGTAAATTAACTAGTTGAAATTTAATAACCATATGTGAAAGTCAGCCAATTTTCTTTAACAAAATATTTTCCTCTTTCAAAAGCATCAAACTAGTAAGAGTTTTTAAATTACAATTCTATTCCAAAAGAAAAATAGCGAATATTTATCTTAAGTTGCTTATGATTTCACCCAAAAAGTAATATTAAAAGAAAAGATGTATGCAAATTGGCCAAAATAAAATTCAGTTTCTTTCCATATTTATTTCATCATGTTTAATCACATTAGAGTTTTGATAGCTTTAAAAATTTTCACAAAACTAAAATCGTTTTCTTTCTTCGTTTTAGTTTTTGAAAAAGTAATATACTTACTCAAAATATGGAATATATAACTTTTTACAAATGAAGTTATGATATGAAGATGTAAGATTTTTCCTTTCACTCAAGGCACTGAAGAAATTCATATTAGCATTTAAATAGACCTAAAAGTAAAACTTCATGGGAGATTGAAGTGGAAAATTCTGACTCAAAATATACCATAAAAAAATACGATTCTGTTCAAAGTATTGAAGCAATAATTTACTTAATTTTGTTTCATCTTTTCCTTAGTAGTATCATATTCGAGAGAAATTTAGAGAGTGGGAAATCATTTCTAATTATCCTTTTCCCATTTGAAAAAGAAGGAAAAATCTCAAAAATAAAAGACTTCTTCCGAATTCAAAATTTAGCTTGATGGGCATGTTATCCTTTTCGCCAATAGGACTGACTTAAAGAGGCAGGCTTTAATTTCGTTCTGATAGTTCGGATTAACAGCCGGCGTGAAAATTATTCTAGGGGAGGAAAATTTCTTGTTGGCAAAGTTCTCTCCCTTTTCTCAAGCATTGATGTATTTTTTCTCACTAGTTTCCCTTCGGCCACGCTTGAAACTTCGATAATTATACGCGTCTTAAAGAAATGGGTATTAAGCCTTTGAAAGAGTAATGAAAAAACTACATCGAAAGACAAAAGTAGAAGATTGTGAGGACGCTCAATTCTTCTCGCCGTAATCTCTCCATGCCTGATTTCCCGAGGGGCATACCTACCAAAAGAGCACATTTGCATACTCTTCTCCATAATCCAAGGGATTTGGCTCATGCTGATTGCATGCTTTGGTCGCTGGAGCCATTCTCATGAGAATAGCCGAAAGAATACTTTTTTTCTGTTTCAGAAGCCAAACCAATAGAATTTGAGTGGTATAAAGAGCTGCATCGCAACATCAAACTAAAAGTAGATTGAAATTCTAGTGATTATGCACAGTTTTAAAGTATATTCTTTCATCACAATTTTAATTTCTTACATTTATTACAAAAATTATGTACTTTGAGATAATAAACAAAAATGATGAAGAGTTTTATAATATCGCTTCATTAAATATGTGGTAAAATTACAAAAGAGTGTATGAATATTGATAGTCAGTGTTCGACAGGCGCATATTTACGCATTCCTTTTCTATAACTCAAAAGAAATAACGAATAATGTATAAACTTTAAATTATATCAAAAAATATTTAACTTATATAAATAGTTATATTGTTTAACTTGGTTTCATATTTAACGTAAAGGGAAACTTATTTCAGATTTCTGTAAATACTTTGCTGCTTCATCACTAAAATAATGTCTTACAAAACGAAATAGATGGCCATATGATTAGGTTTCATCATTATTGAAATTAAGCTTAATCTTTAAGATGAAGAATTTAAAATGTAACTTAATGCTTGATTTAAAGTACTTCTTCAAAATGCTTATCAAATGTAGAAATAAGAGCAATCTGAAAAATGAATTAAACGAATATTAAGTTAATTTAAAATATACAATATTAAATTTCCACTTGTTTTTTTTTTAGTATTTTATGTATTTTTACATTTTTTGTTAAACTTTTCTTCTGCGACATTTATTTACTCAGGATTGATATAAGATTCAAGAATATTTTTCAAAACAATAAAATTGTCAATAAATACATTAGATTTCAAATATTAATATATAATACTTTCAGTAATTCTGACATTTCATAATTTGTTTGCATAAAATAAGCGTCATGGTTATACAAAATAAATGCAATTGTTCATCGTTGAATAAAACTTAAAATCAGTAATTATAATGAAGGTTGTACCACACGAATTACTATCCTCAACAAATATTTAGCTAAAAATAACTTTAATAAATTAAAACAAAAAAAATCATTTGCATAAACTTCCATCGTTATTTTTAGTCTTACAAAAGTGTTTGAACTGTCTTCATGCAAGAAAAATATTGAATAAAACTTTTAATAAACTCATATAAACATGCTCAGCATTAATGAGTTTAGTAAGCAGAGCGTAAAATTTTACAGAAAAGCTGCAAGAGACAAACTTCAAAGGGGGAATGAATTAAGAAGCGCATAGAAAAAGTGGAAAGGAAAATTGTTTTGATTTTAGCCATAGTACAGTCTCCAGCAGGAGATTTGTAAATTTAGGAAGCTAAGAATAACTCATTACAGATATTTCGTCATTTAATTTTGTAAAGTAAAATAAGTACTCAGATTTATAGAACTTTTAACATAACTTATTATTTAAATAAACTATTAAAAAATTTATATGAAAATAAACTTTAGCTCATCCTAAATTTTTTGTGTAAAAAGGAAATCTATTATTGTAAATGGATATATAAATTCGTTCAGTTTGTAGAACTACATTCTGTTTTCATTTAAAACAAGAAACTTTTGTATTATGATACGTTTGATGCTTTGTAATTTGTAACTTTTGCAAATCATACAAGGTTTTGTAAATTAAATGAGAAAGCTTTGATACTCTGATTTTTTACTGCAAAATATAGTCATCATAATTGCACAAATAACGCTGGTATGATTTTAGGTAAAAGTGAATGTCAGCATTTTTTAATATGAAATAGCATGGAGATAAAGAAAACAAAAGATAGATTTGAAATGGCTTAAATAAAAGAATATACTCTGAATTAAATGCATTATCAAGGAAATATATATATATATATATATATATATTCAAACTTTGAAAATTATTTTCAATTAATCATTTGTACAATATTAAAAAATAACAAAATTTATTGTACTTTTTCTCAGAAACAATTATCAGCAAGTTTTAATTATAAAAAATTATAGTATAACCAATTCAACTGATTAATGGGTAATTCTAATACATTAATGATTAAGTGTAAATTTGAAATTTTATGATATGCTGTAACTACAAGTAGGTTTTATAACTGAGAATGTACATACAATAAATTTTATTTCACCTAAAATGCTTTCAATATATAAATATCACAATGGATCGTTATCATTCTAATTAAATCTTTCATATAACAACAACCCAAAATAGTCGTTGATGCGTGAAACTGGAAGTCACCTAACCGAAGACACCGCTGTTATCATTGAAGCTAAGGTGACGAAGCGAGATTTTCAATCACTTTGCGATTTCAATCACCTTTATAATAAGACAAGCGGTCCTCTAAATGCTTTATCCGGCTAGGGAGCGATAAGAGGTCTACTCAATCCTCTTAATAAATATAAAAGTATCTTTGGCTTGTCAGCCTGATTTTCCGCTAACTCGCATTACTCATTAAGTAGGTTAACACGCGTTCATCCTTATTTATTAAGATCCAACACTTTTGTACAGTGTATGTATATAAAATTTACGTTATGGCATCGTTCTTACAATGCCTGAAACCACGATTAAGGGGATAGATAAAAATTGCGGTTCAGTGAATTAGGAGCTGATGAAGTACTTAATGTTGAGGACAAGGTTATTAAATAAGGTTCTTTATAAAATTTATTGATCATCTTGCATCTTTCATTGAAACATCTTGCAGTTCTGAGCTTGCAAAATTATTAAGTTATTAATTCTACAGAGTTTAGTTTTATAAATTAATAATAATAAATTAAAGTAATAGTATATATATATATATATATATATACTAATACTTTTATTTATTTATATATATGAAAAGATACAAAATCTTGATGAGAAGCATATTCTATAACAATTAACGGGGTATATAGTGCTAAACAATTTTTCAAAACTTCGTATTTCTCAAATCATAAAACTATTTTATATAAGAGTAATAAAAATTTGAGAAACTATTTAATTTAAAAACCTTTACTTTATTGGAAAATTTCTTAAAGATTTAGAAATGGCATCAGAAGTATGTAATATTTCATCATTATATGATAAAAATGAAAATTTTTAAATGAAAATATAAATTTTAGCATTGCTGGCATATTATGTTATGATAAATCTCATATCTTTCATAGTATCTTTTTGATGTATTATATATGATTTCAACTAAATCATTTGTATTTTATAAATAGTTACAAATTGTCACATATTGTATAAATATTCCAAAGAGGAATTACTGAAAATCGTATTAAATGTTCATATAGATATTATATAAATTAATATTTATTTAATAAATAAATTTAAATTCTCAAATTTCAGGTTGAACTTATGAATCATAAAATGCATCTGGGATTTGAGCATCCAATTTATTTAAAATCAAAATTATGATTTAATAATGTACACATTTTTTATATGATTTAATAATGTACTCGTTTTCGACAAACTAAATTCAAATTTTTATTGGGTCTTTAAACTTTTCTAATTTGATAGATTCTTGATAGACAATTTTTAGTGTATTTGCATCATGATATCCAGTGGCTATGCAATAAATGCAAATGAAAGCTTACATTTTAAGAACTATTTAGACTAATTGGATAAAAAGTTTTTAAAATATCTGACATTCGATTTGTAACTTAGAAAGGCAGGAATATGCTGTACAGAATATTTCCACAATTCTATGATATAAACAGAAATATTAAAACCCCTAAAATTAAAGATAAAATTAAATAGAATAAATTGATAAAATTGGAAGTATGATAATTTTGAGCAGTAGTATAAATCGTGCATCATCTCATACTGCCTATGATGTCGTCAATGAGTTAGTTGCATATATAAGTTTATTCCCTGACTATGCTCAGAATTCTTACTCTAAAAAGTCAGTGCCTCAAAAATTACATTTTTACTTAACAATATTTAGACTTCAATACTCAAAAGGAAATGTGCTAAAATAATACTCATAAATTTTGAAATCAAGTCGAATAAGTTGAAACAAACACAGGTAATTTATTATTCTGGAAGATTTAAGATTTGTTTATTCGGAGAATAGAATTAAATATATGTATATATCAATATTTGCCTGAAATTTTTTATTCTCTGTTATTAATTAACCAGCATTGAGATTAAAATTAGAAGAAATCAGTGAAATTTTCCTAAATTTTGGAAACCCTTTCCCTTTCTTTGAAAAGTTTCAACAAATATTCGTATTACTAAATCCCATATTGCATTAGTCAATTTTTGTATATTGCAATCATTATTTCAACTGAAAAGAATTTCTTTCTCTCATATTCGTCTTGCTTCATATTTACATTTGGCAATCACTGCTTTCTCTTGTATTCTATAAACAGCTTTGATTTTAAATATACTTAATCAAGAAATACCAAGTAATATAATTGTAAAAATAAATTATTCTCCCTAGTAAAAGTTTATATACAAGATATACGGCAACAGTAGTCGCCTACTCTGGCTAGTGGTCAGCATTCCTAGCTGCGTATAGAGAGGTCTTGGTTCGAATCCCAGTCGGTGCATGGATGTACTTTCTGTTTCTATCTCTCCTGCCTTTGTCCTTTCCTTGTACGAATGGGTTGTGATTGGTTGCCTACTCTATAAACGGGTTACTATGGCATGTGTGTACTGAGGAAGTCGGACTCCACACCCAATTACGGTTTATTTGAAAGAGTGGAGCAGCGCACCCATACTGCCAGTCTGGCTGGCACTCGACAAAAAAAAAAAAAAAAAAAAAAAAAAAAAAAAAAAAAAAAAAAAAAAACGGCAACATTAAAATTGTGTTAACTTTAGTATTATGAAATGTAATGAATAAATTTTATGGGTGAAAGTTTTCCAATGCACATAGCTAATAATGGGGTGATATATGTTTTAAAATAAAAATAACATAACTTGTGAGATTCTCCTTATATTTGAGTTATGTCAATTAATTTGATTTAAACCAATACTTAATGTAAAGGAAAAATTTAGTATTTTAAATTAATTATTTTTAATATTAATTAAAAATTTTTATTCTTAGATACTATTGTAGTATTTATTAGAATTTTTGGAAATCTTAGAAATAGAAGAGAATATTGTTGGAAATATTATATTAAAAAACAATTAGAAAAATGATTAAAGATAGTGTCTTGGGCATAAACACCTGTATAAAACTAAGCAATCGCATTGCTTAAAATTGCTTTTGTTAGAAAAAGTTGAGAAATAATATCTAAAATATCAATTTTCATAATCTACGAGTATTTTCTAAGAAAATAAGGATAAGGTTTGATATATTCACGTGCATCTTACTTTGAATAAAGAATGTGAATAGTTATAAATTTCTCTTAATTCTAGTTATTTTATAAACTAGAAAATGGAAAAAAAAATTAAAGACAAATTTATATAAAAAAATCACGTTATTATTGCTTTTGATGACAGAATATACCAAACTAAAATAATAGATGTCCAAGCAATGAAGACAGTCTGTAAAGTGTATATACTGGGATTTCCTTTCTTTCACTAGTAAAGTAACATAATTTTCCCGGCATGTTCAAGATAAAGTACTTTAAACATTTTTTCTATAATATTTTTACAGTTGTGTAAACGTTAAATTAATTATAAAAATTAAATATAAAATTATTAAATATAAACTAATATTAATCTTCAAAACCATGAAATTTACTGATGTGTTTCTATAACTTTGATGGTTAAATGGTTATTCTGGCAGCTTCATTAATAAGAAACCTAAGATTTGTTACACATTTTAAAGTTATATTGATATTTTTACATTAAAAAAACATGCATTTTCCTTCATATTAGTAAATATATACTTTATAGTTCATTTTGTATTCAGTAATGGCAAAATTTGTTTTTGCACGAAAAGCAATCTTAACTGAGTTTATTATTTTGCTTAAATGTTGTGTATAATGTTATAATAATAATTCGAGAAATATGATTAAAGTTTAATGAGAAAGTTGATTTAAACGATATTTTATGTTTTAATATCTATTCTTAAAATAAACAATCACCTATAATATTAATTTAAATTGGAAATTTAATTTTTTAACAAAGTATACCTTTCTAGTATTTCTATAAAATATATTCAAGGTCATATAAACTACATATTGTCGGCTACTGAATTGAAAAAAAAAGAAAACCAGGTAAAATTGTGGTCGTTAAATATTATAATGCTTATATCTCAGTAGAATGCATAAATTTGATAAAAGTGATGATAAGACTACTAAAATATTCTAGATGGAAAGTGAACTATTTTTAATAAATATGTATGGGATAAAAATTAAAAAAAATATTTTTTAAACGATTTTTCTTACAAAGAGAGTAGTTCTTTTTTCGAAAGTTACTAGTTCAGTTACTTTCAATGCACTAATGTTTTACTTAGTATTAAGCATTCACATCGTGAATCAAGTGTATCATGCTTGCGTGATGCGTGTTCTAGCAATAAGTTAGCATGACGCTGGTCATTAAAAGTGCTTCTGTTGAAAAGAAAAAAGCAGACAATTTTTTTTGGAATTTGTCTATCTTTGTTTTCTTTTCCACATTTAAATGAATTATACATAAGCCTAGAAGCAAAATAATAGATTAAACTGATCATTTTTCCTGTGGGGGAATCAGTTTTATACATTACTCATGGCTTTTATCTGCGACACAAAATTTCTATAACTAGAATCGATTATTTTATCTCTTACATCTATCCAGAATTGAATCGTTGTTAACAACAAAATAAGCTAAAGATTTAAAATGGAAGCAAGTTAGAAAGCTTTAGGAAATAAATGCTATTATGACTTCTATTCATTCAAATATATTTCATGATTTGCGATCAGAATCATTTAACATGAATACCTTATATTAACTTCCTTCAGAGTGATGACTATATTTACTTAACTCTCAGTTCAATATACTATAATTTATACTAAGAAATTATATTTTGTGTATATCGAAGTTATGATGTAAATTAAAATGATCGATAAAATATAACTAAATATTTTACAAAAATTTATGATGTGATGTAATTTCCAAGAAAAATTTTAGGTTTTCCATAGCCATTTTTTTTATTATCTGACTTCCTAAATGTTATTTAAATCATTATTGCTACACTGCACGAATTTCAAATAAAATTTTGTTTCATTACATTCACCTTAATTTTTTTATACGTGTTAGAAGTAATAAATTCAGTTTACCTTAAAAAGCATATTAATTCCTTGCTTTGTGTAAATTATTTTAAGCTCCTCAAAATAATTCTGAATTAAGAATTTATTTTCATCAACAACAACAATAATTTTTTTGCCCTTCTTAAAGTATTTTAGAAATAGTTGTTATTCACAATATTTTTTACTCAAATATTTTACAATTAGAGCACTAAAAATATTCATCAAACATGCAAGCAAATTAAAAAAAAATTAATATATACTGATGAGAAATAGAAAAATTTGAAATATCGCATAGATCCATATTCATAGAATAAAACATAGATTCTTATAGAAAAATAAAATTTTATTTTTTATAATGAATGTAAAAATTTTATTGAATATATTTTAAATAACTTTTAAAACTTAATTAAAACAATAATTAAGTATTTCATTCAAACATAAAGTTAAAATTGTAAAAACTTAAAATATTTGAGATAATTAAAATACGCTTTAAAAAGCATTATCATGTTCTCTATACTTATTAAAAATAAAAAATGCAGTTTAAGAAATTATCATATTAGCGAATTAAATACATTGAAAATTCTTTCTCCAGTAATGGTTTTTTCTATAGCGCTTTATATAAATACAAATCTTATAAGCATTTTGATGTTCCATAGCATCAAGCACAGCAAGAAAATAAAAACCTTTTTTTTATAAAATATATTTTCGTATGAAAGTCACATATTGTTGAAATAATTTTTTTAATTATTTATTAAATATAATATTTATTAATATAATATTTAAATTAAAATATTCTTGTTAAGAATGTTTAGCGACTTCCAGTTCCTAGCAATGAAAATATTTGCTAAAAAAACATATCGTAACACATTTATTTTTGTAACATCGCATATTTTCTTTACATGAACAAAAGTGTATATTGTATAAATAAAGTAAAACTAACTCAGATTTTAATTTTAAAAATAGAGTTAAAAATCTGATTTTACGAAGTTTTTTTCTAGATAAAAACTATATGAAACCATCTTGAGAATATGATATTTGTTTAAGATAGGAAAAATAAAATAATTTTTGTTTTCGGTAAAATTTGGATTACATTTTTTGAAAACTTATTTTTTTTAAATAAACACCTCTATTACAAAAATATATTCATTAGTTTGCTTATTTATTTAAACTCCAGGCTTTTGCATTCATTATAATAAGTATATTTATAACTCCCTTTCTATTCTAAGGAATTCGCAAAAAATGTTTTAAAATAATTTATTTTGATTATATTTATCTACATAAACTGTCAAAAATATCTGGAAAATAACAAAAAATTACATTCTGAATTCTTGTTATTTTAATGTCATGTTTCTCCTAATCTTCTTAAAAACAAATCAATGCACAGAGAAAATATTCCTACTTTTGCAAGATTGGTACTTGATTTCATTTAAATATTTTCGCTTGACTCTGTCATTTTTTTAAACATATTTTTGTTCTTCTATAGCAAAGGGAAAGGTAATGATTGACAATCATCATATAATCATAGGATTTGCGAATGTCTATGAGGCAATAATTGAAAGAAATAACCACTAACTAAAATATTGCTTTAATATTTAAAGATATTTCAGCCATTTGAAACTCATGTTGATAAATTAAGAAGGACTAGATTTCATAAAATCAACACACATACAACAATATCTAAAGAACTAGTTAAAAATTAATTTGTAATAATACTTACAAGGTATTTTAATAATTCAATGAAAAGCTCAATCGCTATGAAATTTTTTTTTTATTTTTAACTTCGTAGCCTAATCTAGAGAAAAATTCACCTACACAACTTGTGTTACACGAAAGCAAATAAAATTTCTAAACAATAATTTTATTTGAGTTTGCTTTTAAGATATTCCTTCTAGTGATAGGTGGAAGATACATGGTGTTTGCACTTGATAGTGTATATAAGCACTCATATTAATTTTTGGATGAAGATTTAATTTTTAAAGCATCTATTTTTATATTCTTTTATTCAGCAGTTTAAAAATAAAATAATTTCAACTTATTGCTTAAGCTAAAATTATTTCATTTTTATAATTCATATAAAAATAAAATAATAATATGTAATTAATATTTTACAATTTTTAAAATATTTTTTCAAAATGTTTGTCTATAATAAAATATTTAAAACTTTTACAAATATTTGAACATTTTTATGTCAAATAGAACCAGTAGAGCATGCTACTATCATAATTTTTAGGGTAAAATGAAAAGATTTTCTGTAAAAATTGAAACTCTTACTAAAATTGAATAAAATTTTAAAAGGGCTACACTTCTTGAATATTTGAAAGACTTTTATTTTATGCGAGCTAAATTTTCTTACCACAAATTATAACTTAAATGTAAATTATCAACATGCAAAGTACATTGTTATAATTTAAATAATATTTTAATAACTTTATTATAATAAAAATAAAAATTATAATGAAAATAAATTTTAATAAAGAATACGAATGAGTGATTTAATTATTATTAAAATGACTTTAATTTTAAAAGTAATATGTTAGTTCTTAAGTTAATGGAGTAGGCATTTATATTTCAAGTTTTTCAAATGTTTAAATAAGCCACGAAAAACTAAAAAGAGTAGAAATTCAAAACTCACTTTTTTTATTAGTAATTGCATAAAATTTGTAATAGTTTTTAGTATTATTCAAAATTTATATAGTGTGACTTTTCTTAAAAGCTCATTTCTGTTTTTCTTAAAATTTCTTCTACAACTTGTGGCTTTTTATTGGATGAATAACAACAGAATATTTATAAAAATGTCTCCCATATTTAATCTACTTGTTTTAAGGACTTATTGCTTAAAGAAGAGTATTTGTAGAGTATTGAATAATTTAATTTTTTATATTTTATTATCAAATATAGTACTATTTCTCTATTTTAATGTAATGTTGGTGAAATTCGTGGAAGAGCTTTGTATAATTCTATTCATAATATGATCCTAGAAAAATGACGCTTAACCAAAAATATGAATATTTTATTTATTTTAAATTATTCAATAGACAATAAGTATAATATTATATTATAAGCAAATGTAAGTTGACTCAGAAGGAATATATGCTTTAATTATGCCAAATTTAGTTAGTTTTTGAATTAGTTACGTATATTTTTCTAATATCCTAAGATAAATATGATGTATTTCATTTTCAAGCAAATGTCATTTTCAAGCATTTTCAAGCATATCATTCTCAACGACACTTGAATATGAACATTTTTTTTTCAATAATTTTTTTTTACTTAAGTGTTTGGAAACAAAAAAAATCAGATTCATTTTCAAATGATAATCATATTCAAATTTTTAGTCTGGAAAATAAAGCAGCATACATGACATATAAAAAGTGTCATTTCTTAAGAAATACCATTATATTTCACACATTGTTATTTATTTTTAAAAATAAAATAAATTCTTTAACTATTCTTTTGCTAAATTTTTTATTTGATAACTCAGATTAATAATGATAATTTTTAAGTATTTCCAAGGACTTAAAAGTTTCGAAAAAAACTAAACTTCTAAAATAAATTCTTTTTGTCAAAAAATATTAATATTTTGATTTGATTTTGTTATTCACTTTTATAGTAGATGCATAAAATGTTCATTATTGTTAAAGCATAAAAACATAATAAAATTTAAAAAATTAAAAAATAATCACTTATAAATTAAAATAATTTTAAATATTAATTTCTTTAAATAGTATAATATAAATAATAATAATTACACAAGCTAATCTGAATCTGCTGTAATTTTTTTCAAATCATACATCATTTATTACTAAGAAACATTAAATAAATTTTTAATAACTTAAATCCATGTTTCCTTGCGAAATAAAATTTTTTAGTTGATTTTATTCTTATAATTAGAATTACAATGTTACTAAAAATGTTACTAATTTTATTAGTTTTTTTATGAATATTTTTTATTTGCACTGTACATGATGTACTTTATTATCACGAATTTTATAAAGTTAAAGAATAGTCATACTTTTAAAAGTAATATTAAAACGAAACATTTTGTGTATTAAACTTTATTTTAAATATCATGCTTTTCTTTATTTATAAAGAAACCAATTAAACAGAGTACTTAAAACATTTTATTAAACTTTATTTTGAATATTATATTTTTCTTTATAACGAAACCAATTAAACAGGGTATTTAAGATAATTATTAAGAGAAAATTTTAAATTCCAGTTGATATTATTAGACTTTAAAAGAAAATTACAAATAAACATCTCTTTTTTTTTCAATATTTTCTTCAATTATTAGTGTTTTAGTACAGTTCAATCACTTACATTTAATCTATTGGATTTTAATTAAAGAAAATTGTTAAGCAACTAATTTACAAATATTAACGAAATGCTAATTTTTTGTTTCTAGTACGTTTTCAATTTATTCAGAAATCATTTAAGTGATTAAAATCTAAATCACTCAGCAAATTGAAAACGGGTTAATTATTAAATATAAATAATGGTTGTCATTTTCTCATAAAGAATCTGAAATTCTAAGAAAATTCAAAGCTTCACTAAACTTTAACATGTCATTACAAAGAGCGCTTATATATTTTGGGAATGACATCAAAGCACTATAAAACTTTATAAAATGAGCTTACTTATTTTTCTCATAAATTTTATCTAATAGCACTTTTTTAACAAAAATAATGCATTTCAATTTCAAAGATTACAATTTCTGCAGAATTAAAATTTGAAAATATTTTAACATTAATATACAACATTTCTCTACAACCTTATCAAGTTTTTGAGTTGGAGAATTTTTAAAGTATCTTTTTCTAAAACATTAAGTCTAAAAACAAAATCCACCACAATGTTGTATATTCTGATTTGCTAAGGATATTAGAAAATAGTATGTCTTTAGATTCAGCATTGTCTTGTTGTAGAACTACGTTGTTCGAAGGGGGAGATCTCCGGTTCAAAATCATCTACTGTGAAACAACAAGAGAAAGCTGTTATGTTTCTGCTTTTCGAATGCAAATCTGTTCGAATGGGTATTTTACTCGATTTTTGCTTTTTCATCCTTTCACATTATAAAATCTACTTTCTATAAAAATATATCAATTTGCTGTAAATTTATACATTCCTTCTATTTTCTTGTCATATATTTAATATAAAATGGCTATCTTGAAACACTGACTTTATCTTAAAGAAACTTAAAATTTAAAAGCTATCTATAAATACGCTTTTGGAATAAAATTTTTAAATATAACTAGATGTGAGAACTGTATTTTAATCATAAAGTAAAAGTTTCTGATTTTTTAACCTTAATCATTCCATTATAAGAGATTTCTGCTCTAATCATGAATATTTCACAGAAACTTTCCTTAAGTTTTAAATATTTTGAGCCTTAGTGTCTATTATTTGGTTGCAAATTTTTTTATTGTAAAAAAACTATCGCAATAAAAATTAATTTGCAATCAATTAATAATTGGTTACAAATAACACACATGTTTTTTTGTAACCAAATAATAGAATTGAACATCATTTGCATAATTCCCATTAACACCTAAAAATATTTTTCCAGCAATATTCTTGACTTTTATCTACAACATATATGGACAAATAACGAAGAACTGGACAATTTTATTTTAATAACATTAAAACAATTGTGAAAGACTTTGTATAAATTCATACTGAGATATTTAAAGTATTTTGATAGTTTTAAGAGTTAGGGATTTTCTTTTGAAACAAATATAGCAACTATTGAAAGGTTCTTAAATTGTAAGTCAAATTCATTCTAAAAATATTAAAACACTATTTTACTGATAGTGATTTTTGAACAGTTTTCCTTCATTTACTATTATATGAATGATTTTTTGTATGGAAGTATGTTGAGTGCATTAAATAATGCTTTTTTTCATTGAAGTTAGCTTATTTTTCATAGAACTATTACCTACTATAAGCGCGTAATAAATTATGATTCAAGTTTGTTGATTTACGAGTAATATTTAATTTTTAAATCTGTAGTACACCAAAAAGAAACATTCCGTAGAGTTTATAGCTTATGAATCACATAGATAGCCAAAATTGAAATATCTTGCAGCCAAAGAGAACATTGGGAATATGCTTGAATCTTAATTTTATCTGTCCCACATTTATGACAAACGATGTGTCTTATAGAAAGAAAGCTATACTTGCATATACAAGTTCCCAACTGTACTTGAAGATGAGCTCGCACTTATATACCATCATCACGTATTCGTAGTTATACTAATATCTTTCCGACGACATTTGAATTTGAGTGTAACTTTTGTCCTTTGGATACTCGATGCTTTTTGAAGGCACTCATTCTTATAGCTAAAGAATAGATTTCCGCTATTGGACAAAAAATCATGCTTTGTAACTGCAACGACTTTTTTCCCCGGGAGTATTTCCCCTATTCAATATATTACTGCAGCTCATAGCCATATTTCTTCGCGCCTTTGGTCCCCATCGTGTCAACCCCTTACAGGACAAGATTTCTTTCTTTTTTTTTTTTTCATTCTTCTTACTTCTTTTTTATTTGCTTCAAAATCTGCCGTTTTTACTTCTTGCTTCTCAGTATATTTCCCCTTCCTCTGAGTTTTTTTTCACTGTCTCTATCTATCTTTCCCTTTCCTCTCTCCTATCCATCCCGGTTCTTTCTCCACGGATGTAGGGCCAACATTCATCATAGTGGTGCTTGCAAAATTTGTTTGTAAATGCTTGTTCTGGTTCGGCGTCAAACACTATCAGAACTGGAGGATAAAAGCTATGACGTAAACACGGTGTATAAAAAGTTTAAAATATTTTCACTTTGGTGACGAAATAAAAGAAACTGGGAGCTTCTTAATAAGTTAAAGGGGAAAATAAAAGTTTTTTAGTGAAGAGGTGCTATGACGAATAATATAGCTTAAGATGAATTGAATTTTTCTAATAGTCTCAATCATATATTTGTTAAGTTACATAATTTAATAAACTAAAACAGAGCATGAGAGAATCACTCATAAGGATTTATGTGGTTAAATTTGCTCTGATTTAATTTGGAATGGTTTTTCTATCTACAAGTAACATGTTACTAAAACTTCTCATTAAGACATATAAAATGCTTTATTTTGAATTATTAATGGTTCCAAATATTATGATATTAAAGGCGACCATGTTGTTTCAAACGCAAGCTTTACATTTTTACAAACCAGAAAATGTGAACACTATAAGTTAATAAGTTTTTGAGATGCTAAGTCAGTATAAATGTCAAATAACATAACTCAAAATAACATGAAACATTTCTCAGTAATGAAATGTTTAAAAATGCTTTGTTATATTATATAAGCTATTTGAATTTATTAATGTTAAAACTGTTAAAAATTTTACTGCTGTAAATAAAACAGTTTATATTTGAAGTTTCACACGTAAATAATCTATGTTTGGCAATATTAAACATATCTCTTAAATTACTTACATTTTAGTTTCAAGATTTGATCTAATTTCAAAAATTATTTACTGAAAAATTCATATTCATTTATACTATTCTAGATTATAATAATATTTCGTTACACTTTATAGGAAATCCTACTACAGATCACCCACACAATTAAGTATTAAACTTTTCATCAGTCTATAGATAGACTTCTCAAATACACAAAAGCATTATTTATCTACATATAAACGCTGAACATAAAATCGGAAATCGGATTATAATATATTTTCATTTGGATATTATTTTATTTGAGTTTATTTTGCTAGTTAAAGATATTAATTTTATTTTTTGCATTATAACCCAACTGTTTCTCTTGCAATCATACCTTAAATTCTAGAATGTCTGAAAAGGGTAGGGAAATCACTGAAAAAGTTAAATAAAAGGGAGAAAAACTGGAAAAAGTGTCCCTTAAGTATAGGACTTCTGCATTAGGGGGAAATTATATAAGGAATAAAATAAAAGACAGTAAGAAAGAGAGGGATTTCTTTCCATAGCCTCTAGGGAACAGGAGTATCCCGAAGTTTGCAGCAAGGCCCTAAGAACTGTAGACTTGATGCACAAATTGGAACGGACGCTACTCTTTTGAGATAATGTGGTTTTAGGGTTTTTTGTCTCCAGTGTATTCCTTATAGATAAGTGCTTGAGAGGCTCAATACCATCCATGGATTACTAACCTCAACTTGTCTGCTTAATTCTAAAATTGATGAATGTGTTATGTCAAACATACAAAATGGAGCATGTAGTAAAGTTCACTACAAAGAAAGAACTTCAAGATTGAGCCAATTAAATTTATAATGTTACTTAAGCAGAAAAAAAGATTTAACATCTCTCAATTTTTAAACTCAGTGATTTCCAGTATTTTTTCTATAAAACAATATGAGTAATATTTCTGCACTGATAGAGTATGTTCTATAATATCTTAATAATATGATCTCCTTGATTAAGCAGTTAGAATATACTTATTATTTCAATATCGAAAAAATAACGATAAGGATTTCTTTGTAATAGGTTTTTCTGTTTTAACTTCTATTACAGTCAAATTATTTAGGCGTTTAGCTATACTTATACATTAAAGTAATATTTTCTTCATATTTTATAAAAACAAAAATATTTTACATTTTTTTAAACGTAAGTATGTTCTATAAATTTTGACATAAGATAGAAAAAATGCGGTTTCAAATGATATTAAAAAAATATCCAAGTTCCAGTAATTCATAAATCTTAAGCATTCCGTTTAAATCATGAACTTGTGTTTATAATTTTGATTTATTTATGTTCACAGGATACTTTCTCTTTAAATATGTCTTTAAAATGTTATGAACATTCATATCTGTATTAGTTTTGATCAAAAATTTATTACACAACCATTTTTTACATAAAATTTGAACATCTTTGCAGTAAAAACAAACAGTTATACAATTTCCTATGTATAAAAAATAACATGTCCGAATTATTCAGGTATTTTAATGAAAACATATAGCTTAAGCTTTGTTACTATTAAACATTCCCCTAAAAAAATAATCTATGTGTATAAAAAGGAAACTAAATCTGCGCCATATTACTCTAAGGCAGTATAGAAATATGTGGACAAATCTTCAATCTATTTTAAAATCAATCAAAAAAGGATATATTAAATAAAAATTCTCTAAAAACAAATTCAGCAATTAAATTAGTTGCTTAGGTAGCAATTAATTCTTTCTTTAATTACATACTTATTTTTTTAGCAAATTGATTTTCTAGTGTTCTTTGTTCTGAAAAACTCTCTCTTATAAATATTAAGAGAAAGATAAAAGGTTGGAGGAGGATTTCACAAAGAGAGAGCGACATAAGTGAGATATTTTATTGTTTAACTCTCTTAATTTGCTTTAATCACAATAATTTGTTTAACAAAAGATTAAAAACTATTTTGATGGATAAAACGAAAGTATATGCGGTACTTTAGATATATAGTATGTTAAAGTGCGTTGTTGCTTAAAACTTTATTATGCAATATCTTCATTGAGGTAGCTAAGAAAGATAATAAGAGCTGAAATACCGCATGGGTGAAGCTGAAGAAAAAATTTTCTGCCATAAAAGCTAGACTTGGATAAAGAACTTAAGAAAATGCCAAAGATAATGCAACCCATTCTACAATAGAAATTGTTTCTTAAGTTTGGCACTCTTTCAAATACACTGTGAACGCTCATACTGACTAATTAGGCTACATTAAGAGGAGAAATTTGAAAGAACAATGAGTTATAAAAATAAACTCACATACTCTTCATTAAGATTATTTTAATATAAATAATATATTGATTCAAAAGTATTTTATATATTTAATGCAATCATTAATTTTTAAAAAAATTCCCTTTAATTATTAAAGATTTTAAAAAAATATTTATATAAAGAGTAAAAGTTAGACATTTTAGAAATTTACAAAAACTATTAATTTTTAAATTTTTCTGTTGAATCTTAAATTAAAATAAAATTTCAATGAAATATTAATCTACAATTATCTTTGAATATTTTTACATTTTTTTATAAAATTGCAAAAATTACCTGATAGAAAATTGTTCTTCTTAAAATTAAAGGAAACACATTTTTTAATAACAATATATAAGTTAATATTTGTAATAAGACAAATATTTGAAAACCATACAAAGAACAAATTTAAAATATTATTCCTTATTTAAAAATTATTGAATAACATTAAGAATCCAAGTTATTTACGTAAAGGATTTCATTTTTATACTAGAGATTGTGAATTAATGTAAGTATTCTTTCTCTGAAAGTATTCCTGCAGCAACACTACAACTTGTACATATTATTATCCAATAATATATAACATTTTAATGTCACTTTGTTGTTTCGTAGTTGTAACAAATTTTTTCTATAAATTCAGTATTTTTAAAAACAATTAAAAAATTGAATTTGCATGCATTAAATTTCATTTAATCATAGTATTATGTAAAACATATGGTAATTTAAAAAAGAGTAAGTATTATAAAAAGAAAATAATAAATCTGTCTTTATGAATGTCAATTTAAAATTAAAAATGAGCTTGGAAACAAAATGCAATTAAAACCAATTCTTTGTTTATAAAACAATATAAAAAATTGCAATACAGACTATAATTTAACAGCGATCCGTATGAAAGCTACGTTGCAACTCTTTAATGAGAGCAAATTGTACAGGGAGAAAATTAAAAAATATCCCTATACAAAAGTGAGGAAAAAATAAAGAGTCAGAAGAACTTTTTAGTGAGAAGTTAGAAAATCTTTATAATCTAATCAAAATTATTTTGTTCAACTCCTCTGCTACACATTGACTTTTAATACTCTTTTGCTGAAATCTTATCAGAATACCTATCTTAAAGAATTTTTCTATAGAAAAACGTGTATTGAGTATTTATTTTGAAATACAATAATAAACATCTACAATTTTCCTTCATTAAATAATTATCAAAGTTCATATTGGATGAATATTTCAAAAAAGAATCAAATGATGTGTTGTAACTAATCACAAACAGACAACTAATAAGCTTAAATTTTTGTTTGAATACAGTTCATTGCATAAATCAATACTGTGAACTTATTATCATGAATTATGCTTTAATTATATTCATAAAATCTGTTTGAAACTATCCATATAGTGTTATAATATTATTTTCATCAAATTTTGATTTGTATGAAGTGAATACTTAATGATTTTACCTTCGTAAGCAATTAATTGTAAATGAATTGTGTTCAATTATAATTTTTTTAAAAATTAATTTAATTTTTCAACTTAAATTAATTGTAAAAATTTTCATTTACAATTAATTTTAATATTAAATTAAAACTAAAAATCAGTACGTTTATATTTTTGAGCTCTTAAAATTTTATTAAATGATCTCAACTTATTTACTGATATCTTGATTTTTCTAATAATATTAATAATTTCTCAAAAATATTAATTTTAATTAAAATTATAATTTAGATTAAAAAACAACACAATAGAAAAATTGATGCAATAGTTAATGAATATATCACTATTGAACGCAAAGATAGATGGATGATTCATAGTTTCTTCTGCTTGACATTACTTTCGAGATGAACTTATCAAGACAATATTCACGCATCTCATTATTATTAAAAAATTGGGTAACCTCTCCTGATTGATAGCTCTTATTGATCTTAGCGGAAATATGACAAAATACATTTTTTGTTAAACACAGAATTAAATGAACATCCTAAAAGTAGGTGTGTAATCTTTACAAGTTACATTATAGATAATACTTTTCATATCATATAAAATTTAGAAATTACTTCCTCCCCTATTTGACGATTAAAATAAAGTCACTTTTTAAAAAAGATTTCTTTCAGAAAAAATAATAATGTTAAGTATAATAATAATGTCGTAAAAATTAGTAATTATATAGAAGACTATGTAATTTAGAATTATATAACAAGATAAAACTTATCATGTTGTTTAAAACATTAAAAAGATGAATTTATTATTGATTACTTGAAAAACAATTATATTTAATTATGCTTTTAATTTACTATACTAATTTTCAAATAAATGAAGCTAATCAGTAATTTTCTCTTAAATTAATCAGGAAATGAATTTTCTTTCAGTTTCTTCATGTTCGTTTTCATGTTTACCATTTTTCAGTAAATCACCTTTTAAATTTTCATTACTTTTACTAAAGTACATCTTGATATTTGACCGTGTTCTCATGAAGTGAATATAAAGAGTTAGACAATTAATAAAATATATTCAAAATAAGATTTTGTTTAAAATATTATTATTAAAAAAATAACACTGCAGAAGAACTTGTCTAGGGCTTATAATAAAATTTCATTTAATATATTTGAGATAATTTTGGAAGTTAAAATAATTCCACTTAGGAAAGTCTTTCCAGAAAAACATTTAAATTTCACCGTCATATTTCGCACTTTTTCAAATGTCACTGAATTAAAAAAAATAACTCTTTTCTCTTCGGGAATCCATTTCTGTGCAAACAACCCCATACAATGGTTGATAACCGTAAATCTTTTTTATGCACTTTTCAGGAAAGGCGAATTTGTCAAAATTTCAGTAACTCAAGTACATATCGATAAGAGCGAGAGAGGAATAAAGAAAAACGCATTCCCAAAAGTTCAGAAAGTAATCGGAATCTAAAACTATTGGAAGGTTAGATATATAGAGATAAAGGAGAGCCACACAAACAACTATAAAAAATCCAGGGCTAGAATGAAAATCTTAAGTGTAATGGAGCAATATACGACATGGTAAGCATGGCATATAGTCAACTCAAAACTTATGACCAAGAAGCCACAAAGGGAAAAAATGGTAGATTTCCAAATAGAAATAAAACTATAGAAATATATGTATAAAACTTGAGATGCGAAACGGCATATCTATATTACTGAAGTCGAGCTGGAAAAAAAAATTTGCGGGGAAGGACGATGGGGGTGCGAGAAATGTGAGGAGGGTGAAATGCAGTGGGTTGTAAAGAAACCACGAGGAGGAGAGAGGGTACACCGGAATAAGAAACTTCTGGCGGGCAATCTGATCCTTTGAGCCATGAGGACAGCCACTGGCCATTGCAGATGACCCCGTTTCATCCACATTTCCTTCGCGTGTGTGAACTTTGCTTTCAAAAATAAATAAAATGTTGTGCCCGTTTTTAAAGCATATTCACTCAGCCCCTAGAAGCTAGCTTTCCCCTACGAAGAAAGGATACTGGACTCTTCACCCTCTGTATTATATGCGTTCCCTTTAATTTTTTCCTCCAGTTTCTCAAACCATTTTGACCATTGGTAACATTTTTCTTTTATTTATTTTTAGTCTATGCTTCCCCCCTAAAGAAATGCGAGTATATCGACGTGAATTTTCTGTACTGCGCGGAGGGAAGAAAAATACATAATGTGCAGTTTTCGGAACATTGAACAGAGCAATAAAACATGCATTGGAATTTTTAGCAAAAAAGTATTTTAGTTTCATATTTCCTAATGTTAGAGTGTTGTATTGAAGAGCACTTAAGCTCTTCGGACCAACGGCACCACTCTTAAACACATTTTGCCCTTTTTTTGGGGGAAATGTTTTGTGTTTTTTATTTCTCATTTTACCACTTCCTCTTAAATCAAGCATTATGCTTGGCTATAATAGGTAATGCAACATTTTTTCAAGAAAAGACACATTTTTGAAATTATTAATGCCATTCCTCAATAAGAGTTTTCAGAGAAATTTTACAGAAGTAAAAAAAAAACATTTATTCAAATAAAAATTAAAATAGCTTTTCAATTCTGCTTAAAATGTTCACATAAGGACATTATTTTTAACAATTTTATTGTCATACCTCCATTGAAAGTTAATGTTCGTAAAATAAAAATAATGCTTTAAAGTATCCTAAGTGTTATTAAGCAATCAGAATGAAGAAGCAGTAACTAAACTTTTTGTTCCGTATTACTTTTTAAAATGTTGTTCTAATCTATTGAAACTATGAAATATTTTAATTTTGAAATCCTTTCACAACATTTTAAATTATTATTTTATTGAGATGTCTTTATTATGAAATAAACCTGAAATTAATCAAACATGGTATATAAATTTATTCAAACCACAAACACACTGTTTGAGATTAAACTGCCTATTTGTAATTAATTTCAAGATTAATTACAATACATTAAGCAATATGAATGCAATTTTTTTTACTTTAAGTACTAAGTTTTCAAAACGCATGAAATTTTATTGAAGCTAATGCAGATTACTACACTTCATTGCAATAAAGGAAATAAAAAGAGAGAAAATGTAACTGCTTTTAACCCAATTTATTTCATCTGTTTCTTGTTGCAACAGTAAAGACGGGTAAAGAATGGATGTCTTATTGTAGTATCTAGCCTTTCACCCCCTCAGGCAGCTGTAATAAAAATATAAAAACTTCTGTAGAAAAAATGTTAACAGCAAATTATTTTATTTAGTTTCATTCTAATGGAGTAAGATGCTTAAAAGAACATAAACTAAACTTATTTAGTTCTTGTACATTTTCTTTTCCACATTAACTCTTATTTGAATAAAAGTATCAATTTAAAACCTTGGATATACCCTTTGGGATTGTAAAAGAGTTTCATTGTCAAATAGATTTATTTTGCATAAGTCGTTTTACATTACGCAGCAGCAAATTAAAACAAATGAATTCCTTCCAGCTCACTCTCTAGCTAATATAATTGTAATCCCATAAGTACTTTTGACCAGGTGAGACGTAAATAAAGCTTTAATCTCAAGGACAGATTTTTATTACCTAAGTTATTTACCATTTCAGCGACATCAAATTACTATGTAGAGTCATTATTTTAATCTTATCGATATTATAAAATGCCAATTTTTAAACTATTTGAAATACTGTCATTGTATAATTATGTCATTATTTCTTAAAATTTACCCTACTAGAGGCAATAATGTCATTAAATTTTATAGCAGTAAATATGCAAAAAGTATTTAATTAAATGACTCATTATTTTACCGAAATAGAGCATTTGTGTTGTCTAATCACTTACTGTGCTATATGTAAAAAAATATGCCTAATAGCAATGCAAAATTCATCTACTTAAATCTAGCATTATTCTTTATCTTTTATAACATTATAAGAAAAATGTTTAATGTGAAATATAATTAATTTGTATATAATATGTGTATGAAAATAATATTCGCAATAAAGGAATTTTTTATAATAAAGAAATGTTTCTCAATTTTTTCGGACTATATCATTTTTAACTGTCAGATTTCGCATATTGTAATATAAATTGTTTACAAATATCATTGATTTGTTAATTTTCCATCTTTCAAGACGGTCGATAGTTAAGTTGAATCAGCATGGTTGATATTGTGCTCCACACATTTTGGCAAACAGAAAACGCGCGGTTATCTTTATAATGTCCCGACTGAAAGTGCATAAAGAGTTAAAGTCTCGAACCACACCCACAACTTCAACTAACTCATAAGTTACCATAGTAACTTGGTGACGTCATCAATTTACTGTAATGTTCTAAAGATAAAACGTGCCAACAATCTCAAGGATGATTTCAAACTTTGGCAAAACAATAATTGTGCCAAATAATTAAGGGACGATGATTAATCAATTAATAAAAATTTCACCTACTCCTTTATAGATTGTTATTGCTTTTGATAGTTTTAGGACAACTTAACGATTTGTTTTTAAGCAATAGCTCATATTTTGTAATTCCAGTAGAGTAATAAAGACATTTTTTGTCTTTATATGAAATATTTTTAAAAAAATCAACCTTTACAGAGCAAAACTTTTGCTATTAATCAAATAATGAGCTGAAAAGTTAAACTTTATTGAATATCGAATATTTCATTGACATTAATGAATAAATTATAATAATATCAGTACTAATTTATAGTAATTATATTTAATATATGCATTAGTTGCTAATTAATATAGATAATAATTAGTTAATGAGTTGTGTTTCCATTATACTTAATAAATTTTATTTAATTCGTTTTTAATAAAAAATGCATATATAGAATCAAGGAAGGATTCAAATATCAATGTATTTCATTTATCATAATTTTAAGCACTTGACACTTTCTATACTAAAAGAGAAAATTAGGATTTTTTTTTTTTTTTTTTTAAATTTCAGACATTATTTTCATATAAACTTCAGACAATTTTTTAACTTTATTTTACATATTTTACATACATTTTACATTTTTTTAAACTTTATTTTACTTTTACATTATTTTTATACAGACATTATTATTTTAAAATGATAAGCAAATTTAACAATTAAGAATATTCAGTTAAATATTTTAAGAGAAATAACTAAGTTCCAATAAATAGAAGAGCTTATTTCAATAATAATAATTATAAATTCAGTTTTCCTGTTACATTTCAACATTTGTTAATCTAACAAAATGGAATTTTGAATTTCACTATTTTGAGATTGCTTGTAAAAAATTAGAATCTATTCTTTTAATCATGAGTTTCCCATTAAATAACTCTCTAACTGAATATAACTCCCGGAATTCATCATGTGGTCAATTTTTTACTTATTTCTAAATAAAATGTAAAGGCAATGATTCATACTGATATTCCCTATAAATTTAGAGATGCATTTAAAGAGAAGTAAAAGAGAGTGAGGGGGGGGACTAGGAAAAATAAGTATATTGTTTTTGTTATAACTATTAAATGTATCAAGAATTAAAGACTGTTATCATGTATAATGATATAAAAATATGTATTTTGTCTAATATGTATCTGTTAAGTAAAATGCATGTAATAATAATGTTAAATTAATTAAAAATATAATTATATAAAATCTTAACATAAATTTCAATTCAGTTACCTTTAGCTTTTAAGGTAACTGAATTGAAATTTATGTTAAGATTTTATATAATATAATAATCTTATTCATCATTATATTACAATGATCAAAGCTCTTAGCATCATACATACTAAAACTGAATTTAAAAAAAAATTATTGTAAATTCAGTTTTAGTATGTATGATGCTAAGAGCTTTAAAAGTAAAACATATTAAGCGTCAGAACAAATCTTGACTCAAGCTGACAAACTGCCATCGTTTTTCTAAATGTTTTGAGAAATTCGCCTGTGTATTCGTATCTAGACAAATCCAAAAACTGTGCATATAGTAATAGATATGATTTTTATTGCTTGAAAAAAAGGAAATCATAACCAGGTAGAAGTAAATTTTGTTTACATATGTCTTGATTGATTACTGCAGAAGTGTGTACAAATTAGTATTTCAATGAAGGAAATATTAGCCAAAAATGCTTCAGATTTTAGAAATTTGAATGGTAGAAATTAATACCACTATCACAATAATTTATTTAAAATGATTTTTAATGAAAAACCCGGTATGTAATATATTACAGATCAATAAAAAATGAGTTTTAACTTTTTCATAAACATTTATAAGTTATAAATTACTAAGTTATATCATATTAAGACTGAATTAAGTAAATTATTAAAGTTTCATTCAATGATCATATTTTATGGGAAACAAAATATTTTTTTTATAATTTTGTAAAAAATTCTTGATAAACTTTATGGGAATAATTTGTATTGATTATTTTAAGAATCACACTTCTTAAATGATTGAAGTCTGTTAGTAAAATTATGTTCAGCAGTTACAAAAATAATTTAGAAAAACAAAGGAAAAACTAAATTTGGAAAAATATTTAAAACTAATTATGCGTATACTTCAAATAGTGATAAAATTAGTAAAAATTATATATTTTCCATTCTTTTCTTAGTCACAAATAATTTACAACCAATTCCTGAAAATTGTTTTCTTTGCTTGATACACAATTTGGACATTACTCATTCCGAAACTTTTGGATCATTTTTGAGATGACTTGTAACTTTCAATGAATTTATGTTTAATATTCCCTAACTAAAACTGATAAGCCGCTATACAAATTATTGATAATAAATAAAATGGCAAATACGCCATTTTTCAATGCTTTTAGAAAAATATAGAATAATATATCTAGGAAAAATTGAGAAATATAAGCTACATTAAAAATTTTACTTAACAGATAAAGTATATAAATGAAATTTAATTTAATAAAGTATATAATTAATTTAACTTTAAATTTATATAAATGAAATTTAAAATTGATTTAATCTTTTCCTTGAGTTTTGATATAATATATAGTTTTCTGACACTCTACCTACACATAAACATAAAAATATTAATATTCTTACTGTTTCTGCACAAATATACCAAAAGATTTTGTGAAACGTTATAGAAATGATAAAGTTTTAAAGTGTAATACACAATACAAAAGTGTAATACACAATAAAGTTTTAAAGTGTAATTTTACAATGTAATAGTTTATTATGTATAGGTTGTATTACATTCATACGAGAAAAAGAATACTAAAGAATGCACTGATATTCTTTATAATGAATAATATATTAATTTGAAAAAGAGCATGCATAGAAATGAAGACTTACATACAATTTTTAAATTTGAAAACCTTTTTATCTTTCCTATTTTAGTTCAATACTTATTATTTTATATAGGATATCCACAGAGGT
>JAPDSC010067960.1:191887-201892 GCA_026290005.1 Latrodectus geometricus
TTTTAGATTTCTGTATAACTCTAAATAACTCTGTATAACTTAATCTGTATAACTCTTCACTAAAATCTATATGAAGCGCAGCTCACTTCTCCGAATGAATGACTTTTGCACTCTCTAGAATATTCTTGTAGTTGTTTCTGTTATGGCCAAAGCAACAAAGATTCTCAATATGAGATTTTTTTATTCTTGTACACAGAAGATTTCATATAGTCTCAAAAGAAAGCATTCAGTGAAATGAGTCTTGTAGGGAAAAATGTCAAGCAATAGGCAAATCGAATAATCATACTAAGGAATATTTGTCATTCAAGAAGCTTCGGATAGTATTCAAAAAGTTTAATGGTAATCCACAGAGTATAAACTTTATGTCTCTCTGAAAGGGGAATAGAACAAGCTACAATTGGATTTTGTTCTAAGAAGGTACAATATGATGCATCGATCAAACAGTCTGGTAAAATATCAGTCTATCATGTAATAACGAAGATTGTCTGCTCAGGTGTTCGCGTTGGTGTTTATACGGAACAGCGAATAGATAATTGTCATCAGATCATACATGTTGATTTTGTATATTGAAATTACATTCTTTTTTGAATGTGTCTTTTTGAATAAGGGATAATAATGGAAAAAATTGTCTTTATACCTCGTCACAAAAGAGATGGCAAAGATGGAACAACTTGAAAGACAACACATTTCTAACTCTACTCATACAATATTCCTGTTTCACATCTATTCCTTTCTGCTTTTAGAATACGTGGTACCTATCTGTATATTCTTTACATGTGTATTCCTGTCATTGTTTTTGAAAATCGTTTCAGGCCATGGTATTAAAGTAATGCTTTAAAGAATCAATATTGTGGTGTCTCTTAAGGATAACGTTTAATCTCATGTGCTTTTTGCGAAACATACTCATTGAAAATAGCTAATTCTTTTTGCAGAAAATTTGTCTACAATGAATTCTTGATAGTGTTGCAAAGAAGATTTGATGCGTTGTTCAGCTCCAAAACAAAACTATATTAGGTAGCATAACTTTATTTAGAAGACTGGGTGCTACATCATTCAAATGGGTACTAACATTCCTCTTATTTTGTAACATCAAAATAGTCACAGCATGTGTAGTATATTGCAGAAATATGTATACATATATTCGAAGATTCTTTAATATTTGGAACAAATATAAATACCATAAAGCAATTAGATAAAATTATTTAAATAGATCGAAAAGATAGTACAAATAACCAGCGTACAAAGTGAATTTTAAAATTTGAGTCATTTAAATAATTATAAACCAAATAGAAACATTCAAGAAACACACATTCCAAATGAAATAAAAATGTTTAAAATTAAAAATATCAATTTTACAATTCCTTACATTACTATTTACCCTAAATTCTATAAATAAATAAAAAAAAAAAAAAAAAAAAAAAAAAAAAAAAAAAAAACCAATGAAATTTTAATACATTACATGGGAATGTAATACATTTGTACATAAATTTGACAATCTATTTTCATTTTATTTAAACATCATTTTAAATAATGTTATTAATTCACTGAGTGCTTAGATAATTAAAAATAATAAACCAATTATTGATTATATGTTTCGTTTAATAAAATTACAATATTTCATCATACGACTTTAAGGATTTCTTCACGAGTATCCCACTCGATAAACACTTTGGTATAACAATAATTAATTTTTAGGATTTTGGTCATTTTTTAAATATCGACTTAAATTTTTGGAAAAACTTTATATATTTCGTGTATAGAATAATCATATTTTTATAGAGAAAATCTTTATATACAGGTCAATGGCATCCCTCCGAGTTAAAAATTATCTCTTGTTATTTAGATGTCTTTCGAATTAAAATATATTGATGACTTCAGAACTTCTAATTTTATGGAATTTGATAAAGTTCATAAGGACATTCATCAAGAAAAGTTAAAATTAACTAAAACAAATAATGATAATTTAAAAACTGCATTTTTAGATACTTTAATTACAGTAGAAGAGAAAACTATACATACAATAATAAATGATTTAAATTTGAAAGTAAATGAAAATTAATTTTTTGAAATATTTCTACTAAAATTAATAATTAATTAAAGTAGAATCTGTATACTTTTTAATAATTTAAATAGCATCAAAAAGCAAATAAATAAACTAAAAAAACAATCTACTCAATAATGGCATTCCAATTAATTTTATTAAACACTATTTGGCAAGTAGAACATTGCTTTTAAGAATGAAATAATGCGCAGTCATAAACTACAGAAGTGCCACCCAAACCTTGAAGGTCTTATAAGAAGTCTGAAATATCAATAGCGTTTATATATAGTCTTTCAATTTATGTATTTATTTTACTTCTGTATTTATTCGCAATTTTGCAGGTTTGGAATTTAATGTCTTGGCAACATTGAACTGGAATTTGTTTTCATTCTTCACTTCATTTATTTGTTATTTTACAGATTTGAAATTTGGTATTTTGGCAACTATAAATCTGGTATTTTCCTTAATTCTTGCTCGGGTATTATTTCTTTAATTTAAAGCTTTTTCTTTGAGTCTCCGGTAGGTAATGTCTTGATTTAGACATAGGTCTCCAGCTATTACCAGAAACGCCTGCATGGTCAGCATCCCCTGATGAAACTGTTGATGTTGGTACTTACTTCAAATTTATTTATTGTGAGTTTTTTTCAATTTTTTCTTTTGATCTGTCTAGTTTTTAAATGGCTCAAATTTTAAGATTCATTTTAAATTTCACTCTGTATACTGTTTATATGTTCTATTCTTTTGCTATATTTAAATTATCTTATCTAATTACTTTATTTTATTCATATTTGTTCCAAATATAAAATATAAAAGGATCTTTGAATATATATATATATATATATATATATATATATATATATATATATATGCGCTTGGTTATTTGATTAGTATAAATACATTATATTAATTTCTTTCTAATAAGCATTCAATATCAAGCGATCTTTAATTATTTTCTAAATTTTTATATTCTAAAATTTCTCCTTTCCATTACACAATTTGTAGATTTTGTTGATAGCTAACTGCTTACCTTATACTCTTTTTTAATCTTCTTACTCAGTAAAGAGCTTGTTAATTTCCTGTTTAATGCAAGTGAAACTTTCGTCATTATACATATGTTAAGGAATAACATTAAAATGCTTTTGAATTTTCAAATCTCTCCCAAAGGATTAGCTTATTACGTAAGCGAATCTATATCAGTATTCTGTACGATCAATGAAATGAAGTTTGTTACATACAAAAATGTTATTCTATTTGGGAAATTTAAGTTCAATGTAAAATACGTTTTGTTAATCACTAAAGCTTTACCTAAAATTATATTCATTGATCCAACATAACTATTAGACTCTCCCTTGTGAAAGAAAGAAATGTGGGAATTCTTGATAAATATCTTATGCAAAATGTTTTGTATGATTAAAAAGTATACTTCATTTTTCTATCTAACAAGCCTCTTAAGGTTCTCATATGAGGATCCAAGAATATTGTTATCAGTAAATTTAATGCTCTGAGCGATAGTCAAATTTAAAATTTTTAATCAAACAATGCTTGTTGCTTGAGTGATGCAGAGTATAATGAGTTATTAAATAAATTATTATTTTAAGCTATTTATATTAATATTCATGCATATGTGCTTGTAGCAAAACAAAAACTTAACAAGAAACAAAAACTTCTTTATTTCGATAGAAGCTTCATTGAAAGCAAACAAAAATAATAATGCATTTATCATAAAATACACTAACATAAATATTTATCAAAACACTTATGTCTATCTTTACAAGAACAAAAATTTAATGATTCTTTATTTTGGCTTATAATATTCGCTAGAATATATTATAAAATTACCAGTAAATATTTTTATGAAGAAGAATTGTTACATTAATCTCTGATAAACAAATTGCTATCCGTGTTTAAGTTTTTTCAGATTGGTTTTTCCCATTCAATTTTTTTATAAATTGAAAAAATTAATTAATTTAAAAAGCGAATAAGTATTGAATGAATGTAAAACTAAATAATATTAATTGAAATACACATATTCCATACATATGTACATTATAATAGATTAACTAGCAACAAGTGCACATGTAATTAATTAATATTATTTACGTTTTTATGACATGGCGCACATAATTGAGAAACTTACAGCGCATAAATATTATTAATTATTAAATACCATAAAAAAGAATATGCATGCATACCCACACACGCTCACATGAACAATTTAATTTAATAAAAATCAACAAAAAATTAATATTTCAAGTAATATAATTTATAATAACTTTTTGAAAGGAATAAAAATAACTCCAGTTAAAGTTTTCATCAATATTCTATAATAGTTTTGAAATAATATAAAATAGTTTTATATATTCTAAAATAGTTTTGAATATAAATGTATTATTCTTTATGCATACTAGTACAACTAGTCTTAAAATCTAGTATTATTTAAATTATAAATTTGCTTTTCTTTTTCTTATAATGTGTGGATAAATATGTATACTTTATATAACATTTCATCTATCCATATTAGATTCATTGTTTTTCATATTCATCATAAAAAGTGAAATTCGCTTTTTGTACATTTTCCGAAGAAAGCAAAACAAAAAATAAGTGCTTTGTATTATAAGCTTCATTAAAATACGTTACAAAAATTAATAAGTTTACAATTATTTTTAGATTTGAACCATAAAAATGAATTTTAATTTGTAATAAATATATCTTTAGCACTTCTTTCAATATTCTATAAATCATATTTTACATCAAAGCAACTTTATTGAATACGCAAATCTATAGCTATGAATTCATCAATTTGCTTAATGCAATTTTAAATGAAATTATCTGTTTAAATTCTTTTTGCATATCTGTAGTCAAACAGTTTGAAAATATAATATTTTAAGCCTGCTCTAAAAGCTGAACAATATTCTTCTTAAAATATTTTATTACTGCTAGAAATAAATGAAAAAGATCTTACATTTTATGAAAAATAATGTTCTTAAACATCCAATATGCAAGTTAGGGAAGAAAGATTTTTGAGAGAAATAGGCTTTTGTTCATAAAATGTCCAGTTTTATTTTAGAAATAAATAGCTATGTTTATAAATTAGATAAGACACTTTTTATTTCTGTCTAGAGAAACTGTGTGAAAAATGCTTTTCATCTTCTATCGTTGAAAGTAAGAAGATACCATTTTAAGAGATGATCCTATCAAGCTAATTCGCTCACCTTGTTTCCTATAAGCTCAGGTAAACGGAGCAGTTTTGCTGCCTTATAATACAATTATTTAGGAGAGAAAATTAGTCGGTTACATATGCGCATAAATTACGTGATGAAGCATGTCACTTTTCAACACTTGAAACAAATACTTTACAAGCTCTCGAGAAGCTGAAATTAATCTTTTGTTCGAAAAATGATCTCAGATTTCCTTGTAAGGTAGCTTTATTTCCGACTTTGCATATTATAATATTTCGCTAACTCTAGAAGCATTTGCAATAATATTTGTTAGTGTGAATGGAATAAATTAGTTTTTTCTGAAAGAAATGTAGGTTAGTGAAACAAGAATTTGGATTGGTGGATTTGACAATTCAATATTTTCCGTTTATAAGTCAAGATCAAAATTTTCTTTACGCCCGGTAGAATTATCATGTAAATTTATTCTTCGGTATATGTGATAGAACCTCAAGAGAAACTTTATCAGTGCTTCACTGAACAGTCAATCAGAATGTACTTCAAAAGTAGATTTTATCTAAAAATGAATAAGATTTCTAAAAATGCTGAAAAAATTATAACCTGATATCACTAAATAAAAATCAAACTGTCATTTAAGTTACAAATATTATTTCTAATTCATTCTTAAATTTCATCCTAATTGCATATAATCGTAGTAAATAGTTTGGTCTAAAATTACAAACTTACATACACAAAAAATCCTTCATGAGAAGCCAGAGCTCAAATAGAAACTTGGATCAAATTCTGAAAATTGAGTATTTTGATCATAAACTAAATTAATTGTAAGTCCAGAGTTGAAAAGAGGAAAACTGATTTTCTACTACGTGTTAGCAAATCTTTGAGGATGAGCACTTTGACAAATCAGTGGGACATATGAATATAGGCCAGATTTGTTGTTAATAAAAAATCTTCGATAAAGAAATTTCGTAAAAAGTTTCTCTGAGCAGTTTTATACATTTAAATTCGACACAAAATGAGATTATACAATTATATTAGATTAAATATTTTAGATAAATCACAAAGAAAATGTTTCAAAGTTAGATTTATTCAAAGTTTACAAATAATTTGAATAGAAAATATATATAAATACAGTTAAAAATTTGATTATTATATATAGTAGAAATAAATGAGTTGTTCATTACCTAATAATACAATTAAGAAACAAATATCTTCTATGGCTTAAGTAACTTTATTTGCCATGGCTTAAATAATGTTTTGAAATTTAATATAATGGTCTAAGTTAAAATAAAAAGATTGACGTATTTAAGTTCTTTCTTATATAAACAATTCTGCATTTTTAGTAAGTTTGAATTTAAATATAATTGTAAATAAAATTAATATTAATTTTGTTTAAAAAAAATTGTGGTTTTTACGTAGAAAAAACTTCATGCTTGTATAATGATATATGTGATATATAACTTGAGTGAGAAAGTGTCATGGATAATTCGTATGGTGTTAGACTTCTGACTGTACTCTTACATAGAGATTTTTATAAGTTGATTTTTGAAACTAATATCCTAATTGATGGATATCAGCTGTTAACATTTATTTTTCAACATTCCTCACAATAGCTCAAAAATATTTGCACAAAATTTTGTAAAGTTAACTATAAAGTTTTTCAGATAGAAATTTTACTATCTGTTTGTTAAATTCCATGTAATTTAGTTCCTACATAAATTCTGCAGAGAATTCAGTACACATTTTAATCAAATCAGTTATTATGTTATTAATGACTGACCACATTGAATAATGCTTTGAGGATAGCTCTTATCAATGTTAAATTTAAATTTAAATTTTCTTGAGAATATCATTATACTAAATTATTCTTGTATCAATAAAGTATTCGGATATTGTTTCAATAGGTACATAGATCATGATGACGAGCTGTATTTGTAGAAGATACTCGGAAACAAATACAGTATGTTGAAAGTAATCAGATTGCCATTAGACATTACCATTTCTTAACTTGTGTTAAAAATCAAAACTGACATATATTTTTAATAAAAATTAACTTGGTTCCTTTTCTCGCTATCAAATTTTTAAAGCTTGAAAGAATTACAAGAATCAGGAGCGGGGATTGGCTTAGTAATGTGGTATATGAATGAGATTTATGAAACTAAATACTGAAAAGCCAAAAATATTTGGAAATGTTTTTGCTAAATACAGGAACATGTAACATTTATTTTATCAATTAATTAACTATTACTAACTTATTAATTTACTTGTGTCAAATAACCAAAATTAACCTAGAATCTGAATAAAAAATTCTTTTGTTTCCTTTTCTACACACTCAGCTTTTATATGATAAGATTATAGATTAAGTCTGCAGAAATTGAAAATGTTACTAACAATGTTTAAACCATCATTTTTATTCAAAAGTTAAAATTGAAAAATATTCATATGTGTAGGCAAGAATACTTAATTCATGAATTAATATATGCATATTCTTTGCATTTTAAGATAAAATGTATTCCTGAAAAATATACAAGGAATAGGCCATTCCTTGTAAAAATAAAATGCGTATCAAGTAGGGATACAAGCTTAAATATTAAATTTGTATCCCTACTTGATACGTAAAATATGTTTATAAGCCATAACATAATTTTTCCTTTATTAATAGATAAAATTTAATAAATACATCAATTTATTTCCTTCAAGCTAAATTTTCTATTAGATTTTTATAAGCATTTGCTTCTTTAGTTATAAGAACGTTTCATCTTTTTTATTTAAAGCATTGTGACTCCAATGAACCTTGAATATGAAAAAATAGTCAGAAAGTATCCTTTTTTAAGAAAAGAATGATCGAGGAAAAGATTGAAAGTATCTTATCGAAAAGATATCGCTGCTATTTTATTCAGCAGTTTATTTCCTAAAATCTACTATATGTTGCTTTTGTTACACAACATGCATCCTCCATTTTAAGGTCAGGAGTATAAAATAAGAATAAAGTATTTGTTTCCCCTAGGGAGTCACGAAATATTTATTATAAACTTGTTGTGTATCAGTCTTTAAAAAAACAGCACTTTCAAATATTTGAAGTTTTCTTTTTGAATAAATTAAAAATTTAATCCAAATTCGATGCAATATACAATTTGCAATTATTTATGCAAATTTAATGCTGTATGAAGATGAATAACCTCAATAACTACGGTAATTTAAAAAATTAAATATTTCTGAGCATTACTAGCTATACTTTCATGAGGAAGACCCTATTATCTTCTACCCCCTTTATAATTTCATTATTTCTTATTTAATTTCTTTAAAACTAGATGTGTTAAAAAGAATGGAATAACAAAAAATCATAAGGACAGAAAAATAGTTAATACACAGTTTCAAATGGACATTTGAAACTTAAAATGTATAACCTAAATGTGGCGTATTTTTTATACATATACTTATATGTCCTATCTATCATTTTAATGCATATAAATATAAATAAATAAAAATCTTCCGACAATCACCAAACACACATAAAAATTTGATATTATAGATTTGTGATCAAACAAATCTAAAACAAATATTACTTAAAAATTTAATACTTGATGATTAAATGTATGGCCTTAGTAATAATAATACTCAAAAACTAATTTGAAGTATCAATACAAAAAAGTTAATTTCTATTTTTCTTTACTTCCCATTTTCCTTAGAGCAGCTGAAAACGATTAATATTTAGATAGATCTCCTTCAAGATGATCTAAGGATATGAAACCGGTGTCTCTTTTAAAGTATTCTCTCCCCTCTTAGTTTTAGAAGATGTTCTCAATTAAAAGATAATGGGGACTTAAAAGACGAAGTACGTTTAAGTGCCGACTGCGTCTGAAAAGCGTGACTAATTTGTGAAAAGAAGCCCCCTCCTTACATAGCTTTCTTCCATTAGCCGCGTCATTACGAAACTCTCTGACC
The DNA here is from genome assembly GCA_026290005.1 of Latrodectus geometricus. Classification (NCBI taxonomy): domain Eukaryota; kingdom Metazoa; phylum Arthropoda; class Arachnida; order Araneae; family Theridiidae; genus Latrodectus; species Latrodectus geometricus. The sequence goes on from JAPDSC010067960.1 coordinate 201,047, forward strand.
TCTTCGGGGTCGTGCAGGGTCACCATAATTATTTAAATTTTAAAACAAAGCATCATTTTCTTCAACAAAATCACACATCTCAAGATAACAAATGAATACATTCTCAAAGCACTTAAGCCACTTTTGTTGAGATTTAAAGGAGTAGTAGAACTTAAAGACATATTCGTTATAGACTTGCTTCTACACAAATTTTTCTCAACCAATTTTCATAATGACAGTGTTATCTGTGAACTATTAAATGAAACATATTTTTCATATATACAACTGAACAATTTTTGAAACTTGGAAATCAATTAAAAACATTTCTGAATCGTTAGTGGGATGGATATATTTCTGTGCAGTCAAAAAGCTATTCTTACATAATAATTTAAAGTCAACAATATATGTAAAATTTTCTAAATCTTGCATAAATGAGCATTGCATCACTAAAATCAATGATTATAAATACAATTATATCTTCATGGCCACAATTAACGTTAAAAATTATTTTCATCAGTTTCTGAACCTCATATAACAAAAACACTTCTATATAATTTAAACTGTATTAATAGAGTTATATAAGTTGATTTAACAATTCGTAGAGAGATACACCACATCATCAAACATGTCTTCCTCCTTCACAGCCATATAAATTTATTTGATAATTAACTTAGTACTGCTTGGACAAATTCAGTGTGTAAAATTTAAGTTAGGGGAATATTGAATTACATAAATAATTTAAATCAAATCATAATACAAATTCATAACTTAGCTTTTTTCAAATAGAAAATATATTTAAAAGAAATTTTAATATATTTTTATAGCTCATTTAAAATATAAATATTTAAAAAAGGAAAAATAAGCTAT
>JAPDSC010067960.1:202292-248494 GCA_026290005.1 Latrodectus geometricus
TATATATATATATATATATAAGGTATTAATAGCTTAAATTATAAAGTTTTTATATGCACTTTTTAAATTATGTGGAAAATGTTCAAAAAAATTCTTTTCATTTATTTTGAAATGATGTTCATCAGAAAGATATTTTTGCTTTTGTACATCATTTTAAACAAGACAAATAAAGCATTTACAGATAAATGCCTTACAACGCCTAAAAATAAATGGGCAAGTTAAAATAATTAAGTTATAAATTTGAAAAGGAAAGTCTTAGTATAAAATAATTTGTTATTCCTCATTTAAAACAAGCAATAACTTTATTTGTGAAACAATAACCTGTCATACTTAATATGAATCACTAATAGTTTCGTTAGTATTAATCCAGTGAAAAATTCCTCAGAATATATTTAATGTCATTCAAAATAGTTCTTTTTTTACAACATTCAATATCCCGTTGAAATACAGCTTCTATTTCTAGGAAAAAATGTCTGTATTTTTAATAATATTGGCGAAAATGTAACTTTTATTTCCTTGTTGTTCAGCATTAATACTTTCAAATTTTGTTTGGTTATCGGAGAGGAACAGAGAATCATATAATTGCCCTTTGCATACATGATCAATATGGTTAAGGTCTACAAATCTGATTGGAGATTAATCAATCTAGTGAAAGTCTTCACTTTCCTGAAAACCATTGAATTGATGAGTCTCGTGTAAACACACATTATCGTTCATTATAATCTAATCAAAGTTCATTTCAATTCTAAAAATATGATTACAGATCTCATACTAGTACTTAACACCAATCAAAGCTAGTTTTTCAAAGACATAGAGGGTTTTGCAGGCATCCTATATGAAGCTTACGTAGACTATTAAATTTCGAAGGTCAAAGAGATTTCTTAATTAAATGCTGAATATTCAAATGGATAGCTTCTTATTAAAGTTCAAGCATACAACTTCGGTTTCTTTCACATGAAAGTAAGTTATGCGTACTCCATTCAGTATTTTTGACTTTCACACCATGATAATCGACCTTTTTGGTGAATGGTAGGTAAAAAGTAGGTCTTCTAATAAACAGCACTTTTTCATTGAAGCCTTCAATAAATAAAAATCTTTAAAATTTGACTTGCTGAGGATACATATAAGACTCGAGAAATGTGAGAAACTATAATAAATATGCTACACCTTAATTTAATGGAAAAAACAATCACTTTTATTCGTCTTAATTTTTGTATGATCTTTCTAAGTCTTTTTCTCAATTGATCTGATAGCCTTAAACTGTTTTAAAAGTTGCCCATAATGCTGGATGTTACATAAAGTACTCTATAATTTGGGACTTAAGACTCACCTGCTTTTTACTTCTCCCTATTCCTTTGCTCAATCTCTTGTCTAAACATTGGCAATTACTTGTTTTTACTGTTTAAATTTGAGTGAAACTGTGGCGTTGTTAAAAATAGAAAAAATCCTAGTAAGATGTGCCAGTGAATGAAGTGCTAATTTTTTCACACCTGCGATAAGACATTCTTTTACTAGCTCACCCTACACAAGCGTATGCGCTTATTCAACATGCGAGATTTGTATTTCTGTTTTAAAAAAGTAGTTTTACTTTTCATTCAGTTCCTTCCAAGAAATTTGACAAAATGTGCATATTACTCATATTTTGAACACCAGTGTATTTAAATACATATACTTATTAATGTATCAATATATTTATAAAAGTATAAGGCATAAAATTTATATTGTTCTACGTACACGTACAGGAAATTAAGAAATTACGATTAAGAAACATTTTCAAAATTTATTCAGGTTTCGTTAGGTACTCCCGTATAATTACTTGTATTTATTATAATTTCAGCTAACGCAGACAAGAGAGAGACTGAACATTATAGATTGTTTTACATAAGTTATTTTAACTTCAACAGATTTTTTGTTTTGTATTTATAAAATAAAAATATTGAATTTACAAATTAATTTACTTAATGCATTTATTTTTAGTATAAGAATATAAAATTTAAACAAGTTACGTTGTAAACTAAGGTATTTTGATCAAATTCCTTATTTCTCATCTTAATTAACTTATTATTTATTTATTAACTATGAGAAAATCTTTGAATATTCCATATTCTAATTTTAAATATCTTCGTATATTTTACTTAAAAGTTTATAAAGTTACGTCTATCACTTAATAAATAGCTATATAATTTTCCTAAACTTTCATTCTTTTAAATATTTTTATTAGGAAAGAAGACTTTCACTGCAAAATCTAGTGCAAATATTTGATATTTATCCCACTTAACTTCTGAGTGCTGAATAAAAATACTTTTTCTGTCTAATACTAACACAAGTAAGAAATTTATCCAGTTTAGTTGGATACCTTAACACCCAAGGTAGCAGGCAATTGCACAAACAAAGTTAAGTTCTACTTCTAGAATTCGAATATAACATAAATCTCCTCAAACTACGCCCCCTTTGGGGTAACCTAATATAGGACCGAACAGAAGTTGCTTGTACAAAGTACTTGTGATCCAAAAGGTGGGTTTCTCCTCCCCCTTCGCTTCTTTCCTCTTCTCTCTCTCTCATTTCTTATCCTGAAATTTTATGTCCTTTTCTGCTAAAATCTGGTATGAAGCTTGTTCAGTATTGATGGCTAAATTTTATAGCCCCATAACAGAGACCTTGGTATTGGGAACATGGAATTAGAAACATGACACTCAGAAAGAAATGTAAAATGAGATATAAATTACATCTTAGGTCCCTTTGAAATACCTTTTGTAGCTCCCTTGAGATCTCTACCCGTAACAAGTTTCAAAGGTATGATCTAGTTGTTCCTTTTTTCTTTTTAAATCAACAAAAATTACAAGTTCTACAATTTCATTTCATTCGTTAAAAATGTGGTAGAAAGAAATCCATTTAAATCATACTGTTGCATTTTTATTTCACTGTTTTTATAACGTGATGTGCTCTAGATTAAAATAGCTCTAAATAAAAGCTTCAATGCACGTTTGAAAATTCATATTTTATTTTAAAGGTGATTCTATAAAACTTCTTTGTAACAAATTACTAAAAATTAAAAGTTTTTCCTTTTTTTTCTTCTTTATAATATAAAACATTAATTAAAATAACATAAATCGAAGATGATGTATATTGTAATGATTACAAAACATAGTTCTTCCCAATTAAAAATTTTAAATATTTCTAGGAAACATTTTTTTAATTTCTTATTTTGAGCTGGAATTTTGTCAACACAATTAAAAAAATCTTAAATTTTTTTATTTGTTTTTATAAAATTATCAACATAATGAAAATTTGAAATTTTTAATGAACTATTAAATTTAAATTTTTTTATTATGATTATTAATTAATTAATTAATTCATACTAAAATTTTTTTTAATTATGTTTTCAAATTATTAAAGATTATTATTTTACGTACACTCAAGATACCCGAATTATGTTATGCTTATTCCCTACAATATGAATAAAATTGTTTCAATTCAATAAAATTTTTATTGTTTTTAATTTTTAATTGTATTAAATATAATTTATAATAAATGTCGTAATCGTATCTTTAAGAAATGTGAGAATTTTTATAAATTAAAACAGTGTTGCATTTTATTACTTTAATGTAAAAATTATTTTCCTTAACACAAATGCATCAACAGAATGAAAATCAAATTAATAAGACAAAAGATTACAAATATTATGCATTTACAGCCCTTTCACAAATAAGATATTAAAAGAATACTTGTAATTTATATATTACTTTATAAATTACTTTATAAAATATGGTTTTCCTTACAAATTTTTCAAAAAATTTTTTATTATTATGGGAAAACAATATCAATATTTCCTGTATTTATTTTTAACGACTAAAATCTTCTTCATCTAATTAAGTAACTTATTAAATGTCAAATTAATTTAGTAAATTATAGTACAACATTAAGCTCAGGAAAATGTTAGAAAAACGTACAAAGACAGTCTATTTCTGTTTTACGACAACACTGTAACGGACAAATACTATGCCTTGCATTTCAATATAAATGCTTTCTTGTTCAGTGAAATGAGAAAATATTTGGAATTAAAGAATAAAAGCGAGCGAAACAGAAAATAAAGAAATGAAATAGGAAAATCTAACGGTCAGGAAAACTTTTAAAATATATTTTTTAATCTAGATAATGAAAATAAGGACGATATACAGATAACATATGACTCAGAAAAATAAAAATAATATTCTCAAAACCACAATCCATACGCAACTTCAGCTTAAAAGTTTTATTGCTATGCATTTCATATTTCAAAGATTAAACAACCAAATGTAATCCTAAAGAAGAATAATGCTGAAGTTTATAACTTAGGAGTTTCATATTTTTCCTAGATTCAATTTCTAGGTTATCTTATATATTTGTGTTATGCATTTCTTTTAAATAAATATTTTTGCTTCCCCTCATATTATAAAACATTATTTATTTCTTTTGGAAAACTTCTTCAAAGTACTATTTATAATATGGTTTCACTTCTTATAAATTAATAATTTATATAATATATTGTATTTTAATATTCGTTAAATTTGCATTACTTTTAGTTACTAAATCATTAAAAGAGACAAACACATTGTTAAACTATCTAAAATAAGAATAAGATCGTTAATCATAAAAGCGTTCTTAATGATTAAGAATAATAATTCATTGTCATTAGAATATATTATTAATTGATTATTAAAAGCAGTATCTTAATATACATCAATATATGTTTACTAAAAGTAGCATATACATCTGAATAAATATTAATGTATGTATAGCACAAATAAAGTCATGTAACGTTAATCAGAAAATATTACTTAAATACAAAATTGTTCCCTTACCAACTTAATTCATTATGTATTTATGCATTAAAAACATCTGGCTCTCATTCTCATTGAAAACAGAATACCAAAAGTAAATAGACTAACCCATGAAAAATGTGTATCATACGTATAAAACAATGGAATAATCATGAGATTCTATTTATGGGGAACTCTGTAGCGTAATTTATAAGCAAATGAAAAGAAAAAAGACATGCATTTGTAAAGAACTTGAATTAAGGCCCATTCAAGTACATTTTTAATCCTTTTTTAAATACATTTCGAGAAATGATTAGCACCTATAGAAATTTCGTATTATTTTTCCGAGAAATTAGTAATCCCCTGTAAAAATAACAGACCAATGACTGTAATCTTCGTGTTACAGTACTGTATGTGAATATATGGCTGAAGTGCGCATTGAATTAATAGAGCTCCTTGATACTAAGCGAATTTAGTTTGTCCATATCATGATCATTTGATACAACTGATATCAATATGAATCATCTGATGTCAGTTGCAGAGCTTTGGAATGACTACAAAGCATACATTTCGTCTATTATATTTCAAGTAACACTAGTGCAGTTAATGACTGAAATGAACAGTTGAATGATATGTTTCTGATTGAACAGTTGAATGAGTGTTTTCTGACAAATCACATTACTACCTTCTGCAAAACGTTCGACACACAAACTAAAATTAGAATACACTGGAATAAAATACTTCTAAATTATTGTCTTATGCTTCACAATACTGGTCTTGAGCTCAGTGTAACATTTTCAAATAGGATTGAATTTCTCACTCATATTTCTTAGTACTCATTTTCTATATAATGACCAATTATTGATGTATCTCTGAAGTTTTGCAGCTTTATCTTTACTACAAGTCTTGACTGTGGTTACATTTCAATGAGGTAATGCCATCCATACTTTACAGGAAGTATTCAAACTTACTCATTAACCCACAAAATTGCTAAGTTAATACCGTTTGACAAAATAGTATTGTTGGCCTGTGGAATAATTTTTGCTTCATAACTTTCGTCCTTCCTAGTCTTGCATATCTAGTTGCAATGTATGGCTATCAATTATGCAAGACCAAGTAAAGTATATTGTAATATATATTATTAGTTAGTTGTGTTGTAATGTTTATATAAATATATATGGTAATTTTTAAAAAATGTATGTATATATATATATATATATATATATATATATATATATATATATATATTATTTATGTTATAAAAAACTAACTTATTTCAAACATTCAAAATTTTTGCATGCAAATCATGAGAACAGACTACAAGTTTGTCAAAAACGAAAGCATAGAGTCAGCTTTTCTATTAAAATGCATTTTTAGAATTCTTTATGCTGTTAGACATAGGTTTGATTAAACCTAAGAAATTCCTTTTTCTTACTTGAAATAATTATGAGGAAAAATACTTTTTAACTGCTATTTTATTTTCTGTTTCAGAATGTAATTCCAAGCATATAATAAAAGATTATAGTCCAAAATATGGATAACCTCTATAAATACGAGTTTTTTCTAGTGTATAAATATTTAAAATTCTAACATACAAAATAATGCCAACCTGAATCGAAATTAATAATTAAGTTTGGCAGAATTGCGTACTATATCAGTTGACTTACAGGCCAATTCTAAAACGGAAAGTCACACAAAAATTTTAATACTAAAATGTCTCACTTTTTATTATCTCTACTAAAGTACATAAGAAATCTTTTGGGTGATTAGTCACTTTTTAAATAAATTTTATTAATACCTGTTCAAAGGATTAAATATTAAGTAAAAAACCTATTATTAAGCAACTTATCTTTAAAAAATTTTGCAGTAAATGATAAAAAAATTCATTCATTTTCCTAGAAAACTTTGTTATGTTATGTTATTCAATAAAATTTAAAAAACAGCCAATAACCTTTGCAAAACAAGAAAAAATAATCTTTTCTCTATTTAAATCAATATATGTTGAATGAGACATATTTTTCATTCTTCAAAATAATTTACAAAATATGTAGCTTAAGGATAAAAGCAACAGACAGAGAAAGCAAATATAATTCCGAAAGCAAAGTTAAGCAGAAATATATACTAGCTAAAAGGGTTTTGTAGGAAGGATTAGCAAATAATCCTCTCGAATAAGTCAAAAAGCAGTTAGTAATATCATTTATTAAGTTTTAATATGCTTTTATGTTATGCATACGGGGATTTCAACAAAGGGACCTAATAAGCTCTTCTCCCCAGTTAAATATTCATAGTCCCAATTCCTTCGCTCCACAGAATATCTGAAGTCATGGTTCGTCCACCATCATGCACGGAGCAACCGTGTAGCTATAAAGCATTTCCTAAAATCATTATTTTTTGAGACACGTCCTTTCCTCGTCCTGACTTGTACATAAAGTAAAGACCAAACATTAACACTGAGTCTATGAAGCGCATATGTAATGGAGCTAAGGGAAGTGGAAAATGTGGAATATGAAGTAAAAAAAACAAGAGTAGCACCAAAATAAATAAACTTTAGGAACAGAGAATTAGCTTATTTCTTTCGCATGCTAGTCTACAAAATAAGCATGCGTAAAAGAACAAATAAAATGAGGTCAAGACTAGAAAAAAAAGAGAGAGATAAAATAGTTCGAAATGAGTTTCCGTAAAATGAAACTGAATTTCGACTTGTCTAAATTACAAAAAATTTGTTGTGTTTGATTAAAGCAGGTTTTTTTAAAAGTCTAAAAACATTGTTTACATTATTTTATGTAAGTCACAGCTAAATATCATTTTCATTAATCATGTTGAATAAATCACAAAACTAACTATGTGTCACTAATAGTATTGTTATTTATAAAAATTATAAATAAGTTTTTTACATATAAATTATACTTTTTAATGATATTATTTTATTTTCAGGCTCATTTTTCAAAAATGATAACATGTAAATCTAAATCTTTATCAGGTTTTTTTTAACTGGGAATTGCTAACAAACATTATATAAATTTTAATTTGTGGCATTTATTTAGCAATTCTTCTCCAAAAGATTTTATTTCATATATCACATTTAAAACTTTATATAATGGATAACAATAAATAGCTAAGTGTTCATTTTAATTTACAATAAACATAAAGTAATAAAAGATAATATATACTTAATGTGAGTGAAAAAATACAACACTTGCAAATAATGAAACTTTCAATTTTAAAGCATTATAAATTTCTATTTCTAAGATTAAATATATGAAATATTAACCTGCTTATAAAGATTAAAATAAATCTGGGGAAAAAGGAAATTTCCGTTGTGATTCTAAGAAGAAAGTTACATAAATAAGAAACATTATTAAATATCTCAAATGCGTATCCGAACCCTTTTAATTCCTCATGGAATATTTGCAGAGTTTAAACTTAATTAAAAATAAATATGTAAAATAAAGACAAGACATTATATCTACTCTGATATCCATCAATTGCTTTGCAATATTATGTGGATCATTTACGATTTAAACTAATAATAAATTTTTTATATTAATATGATTAAAAAGTAAATAATAAAAAACACTTGCTCTTTCCAGATAAGTAAAATAATTTTAATAATATATTACGAAATTTTTATGTAAGATAAATTTATATATATATATATATATAAATGATTTATATGTAGTCTTTTTAGTATTAATATTCTTATAATCTGTATTTTGTTTAAATACATTTTGTTTTATAAATACTTACAATAATTTTAATTAGGTTACAATATAAGAACCTCTAATAAAGACTGTGTTGATGTTCATAAAGGCAAATAAGCATAAAATATTTTAAATTTTTGTACTATAGTAAAAGCAATTATATAGCTATAAATATTTTGTTCATATAATATACATCAATCATTTCGCTCAAAATACAATAAATTTCTTTAGAAAAATAAAATGTTGTAAAAAAGTGCCCTGAAAGAAGATATTTAAAAAAGTATAATTGCTTCAAAAAATATTTTTATTTTAAAAATTTAGTCAATAAAAATCAATTTTTTGTACGCAGTAAAAAACCTTTAAAATAACATATAAGTTAGTATTTAATCCTTTCTCAAAGACATTTAATTGTAATATGCTTTTATATTTGAGATTTCTTATTTAAAAAAAAATAATTTTTATAAAGATACCAGTGTGTAGTACAAATGATGAATACTCAAAATGCTATTGAGTAATATTACTCATTAGCATTTTGAGTGATTTTGAATTTATATACATACATTTGTGAGAATATGCTATCCCTTAACTATTTTTATTTTATATGATATGTGAGAGACCTAAAGTTGAATCTATAACTTCCTAAATATAAACTTTATTCAATGTACTATATATTAAAAGAATTAATACAATTTAAAAACAGCTATCGCTTTTCTATACTTGAAGTGAAATCTATTTGCATTCTCTTTCCGCAAAGTTTGTTAAATTGTGCATTTTTAATCGACCGGTAAATGAGAATACACATAGATCTGGCACAACCTTGCTTTTTGTAGAACAGGCAGACGTTGTGCAATTGATTACTTAGGTGTGCAATGTAGGTATAATCCAAAGGGACTTGTATCCCAGGTCAGCTGCCCTAACTTGTTGTGATGCAATGCTGAATAATTTATCGCTTTCTACGGGCGCGACTGTTATTCAATGTCCCTTGGGTAGTTGGTCCAGTCAAAAGGGGTGGGGACGAGGATAGAAGGATCTCTGGAATAATTTCGCAACCTCGCGCATCATTTTGCGTTAAATATTCGAGACCGTATTCAATAATTGCTTGCATATTTGTATCAGCTTGGCCAATTGGTTTCCACTATACCATGCATGGCCATATATATTCAGTGACCTTAACAATTGCGGTGCTGATTTTCAAGTACAATGGATGGTATAAATAGTAAATGCAAAATACTCTTCCTATTGTGATATGCTTAGATTCGTTGTTAATGATCACAATATACGAAGAAAAAGTGATTGTTTTTTCTAAATAATGTTGAATGCTCTTTTTGCATTTGGAGAAATTTTTGTATATGCTTAGCAAAAATTTTCTCTATTTAACAGTAAATTTCTATTTTATAGAAGTGATTCTCAACTATCACATAATGCTTATAACTTATGAAGAACAAAAATTTCAAATAAATATCAAAAGCAAATGTGTTACTTTTGTCTGCTTTTCTTTTTTGTTTAAACATGAAAAGATTTCAAGTTTACAATATTTTTGGTCTCTATATCATTCTACATGAATTTTACAACGTACATAATTTTCTATAAAATCATTTCTTTTTTATCATACCTGGGTTATATCACGTTTTATAAGCAGAGTTTAACTTTTCAGTATAATTATAATACAATCTCAAATCATTAATTTAAAGTAAAAACCGCATGTACTTTTAAAACGAGTATTTCAACCTGTGGATTGATTTTCATTTGAACTCTTAGCAGTTATATATCATTTTATCATTATGTGTGAATATTTTTTCGATAAATTAGTTTTACCTCTATCTTCAAAATATAATATTCATTCTATATACATAATTGTTGTTGTGGTGTGCCAGCCAGGCTGGCAATATGGGGTGCGCTGCTCCACTTCTCCAAGTGGACCATATTTGGTGTGGAGTCCAACTTCCTCAGTACACACATGCCATAGGTACCCGTTTATAGGGTAGGCAACCATCACACATATAGAAAGGACAAAGACAAGAAAGAGAGAGAGAAAGTACATCCATGCCCGAGCCAGGATTCAAACCCAGGTCCCACCCAGCTGTAGTCAGGTACGCTAACCACTAAACAAGTTGGGCGGCATAAATATAATTATTGCAGTAATATAAATTTCAGTTAAAAATTATAGAAGGCAAAACTTAAAGCATCTATGAATCATGTTAAAAGCTTTCAACTAATTTAAAAATGAATTTTTATTTCTAAGTTTAAAAAAATGATTTATTGCAATTTGATTTGCCAATAGTTATAAGTAACTCAAGCATTAATTTAAGAAAAAGAAAAAATTTTAAAAAAAGGAGAATTTCGTATATTGATATTTTCTAATTTGGGAACTCACTTCAAAATGACTTCAATCTATCAATTATATGAAGATAAATTTTTAAATTTATGCTGTTTTATTAATACCACATGTTTCATGTTCTTAAGTAAACCCCAATGAAGAATGTCTTTGAATTTTGTTTACGTACGCATGTGTACTTTCAATAGTTTCTTTAATTACCAAAACAAAATAAATATAATACCTATATATTTTATTAATATTTGATATTATGAATAAGATAATTCCAGTTGTCTAGATACTTTAATACAATGCATAAAAGATATTGCAGTTATTCTTATGCAATATTTTCCGTATATCATTTTAACAAAAAAAAACTTAAAAAGTTTTAACAACAAAACTTGCTGTCTTCAAACTTAGTTAAACACATACTCAAACAATATAAATAGAAAATTCTTGTTAATTATGCAATAGTTTTGAAGACTTACATTTTTGGAAGAGAAATAAAAGCAATAATTTCAGCCCAAGTTAACAATTGAAAATCGATAGAAAAAACAAATGTTTCTGAAAAATCCAATAAGCTCATAAACGATAAAGTTAAATAGTGCATAAAGTTATCAACCGCAAAAAAGTCATCTGCTAAACTGACCATTTCATTGGTAACACACATTCCTGATCACATTTTATTTTTCTTTAGAATCATAAAAATATTATTCAATCACTTTTTGGGTAAAGAATAGGAAAAATCTATTCTGGAAATAGAAACTAACATAATAAAATAAAAGCAGTTTTTGGGACAAAAAAGAAGCAGGTAGCGTCTGACAACACATCCTTCTTTGCAAACGCGATATTCGAACGCTGTGGTCAACGTGAGTGAATAGTCTCATCCCGTAGGTTAGGGGCGGGGTCTGTTGCGTGATAAAGAGAACTTATGTTTTCGACAGCAGTAGAGCATAGTGTTGACAGTTCCATTAAATATATCTGTATTGACAACAAAATTTGACAATTTTGATCGGTGTGTTTTGATATATAATTTAAATTGGATTACAAATGGTAAACTGTCGAAAACATTAGATTTTGCATCTTTCTCCCGATGGGAATATTTTTTTATTTCTTTCTACATGGGAATACAGTGTAGAATGCATAGTTTGAATAGTTGAAATACTTTTGTGAGTTTATGTTTATTATTTAAAAAATAATAATGCGTTGTAAGTAGACGCATATAGGATATGAAATTTTCCTACAATCTAAGAATAGATTTTTGAAGTAGTAAATGTAATTAATTTAAACCAAAAGAGATGATACAGCTTCATAGGATAAAATGTAATGTCATCAGAAGATTTTATTGATTGTTGGATTTTAAGATATGTAAATCTCTCAAATACAAAGTTTACATTTGATTTGAATTATCTGAATGCATTTGCTGACGAAACATTTTCCAGTTAATCTTTTTTATCAGATTTAATAAATAAAAAGAAATACAAAAAATTAATTTTAAGTTTATTATTTATACCCAGTTTTTTTATGCAAGGTGTTGTTTTACGATATTTTTAAAAATCTCTAGAAGATTTTTACTAATGTACTTAGCTATTTTTACAAAATTTGATTCATGAGTAATTTTGCAGTAAATTTTAGGAACAAAATAAAATATCCTTTTTCTTTAAGGTTTTATATAATTTTAGGTGCATACAATTCAAAGGAATTAATTTCACATTGTTTTAAAGATTCAATCAAATTATTTCTGTGTAACTTCTTTGCATATTTCCATAAAAGCTCGATAATCCCTAAACCTAAGGACACGTGTTTCATTTTAAAATCATTTACTATTGTGTAAAATTATATTTATTTCTCTCTCTTAATAATTAAAATTTCTGAGCAAAAACTAATAGAAGCTATTCAAAGTAAAAATTGAAACCAACTATGTGTGTGGAATCCTTTTAAAGACTTTCTTCATATAAGTTGAAAAATAATAGTGGCATTGTCTTCCAAAAACAAATGTACTACCAGACCAAATTTATTTCATCTTTTTTACACATATCTTCCACTAAGTTTTAAGTTCTTGTGCTGGCTTCAAGTGGCCAAAAGCTTGAACGGAATGATATCCGATAAAGTTATGTGCTAATTATCTCTTTTGATTCCAAGAAGCAATGATGAAGAAGAATCCTGGCCTTTTAATCATTTGTTTATAATGGAAGTTCCTATAAAGGAATAATTTGTTTTGAAATTTCATTTTGTTCTTTCTACTACAGCATTCCACTTTGCCTATTTTGCTCCCTTGGAGTAATTGCACTTAAGTAATTAGATAAGAAATCTAGCGCAGCTGTATTGTGCTAAGGTAACGGAGAGTGAGAAGCCTCGCAAAAGAACAACTGCTGGAGAAACTAATTAATGATGGAGATAATGTATCACCTTATCGTAATGCTAGAGAAACAATTGCTGGTATTGATCTGAGAATCGACTGATGCTCATGAGAGATTTTATCTATTTCATTTGGGTGACTAATTGTTTGAAAAGCATCCTCTGACATTTGCATTGTGGTTTTCAAATACCATGTTTACACAGATTCTATTCATCAAAAGTATTTGGTTATCTATTCTATAAATTTTCATGTATCTATTTGTATCCGATGATAAATTCCTTATAAAATTCTGATGATAAAATGCTTAACAATAACCAAAATTGCTGCAGATTCTAAATTCCTTTCTGTAAGAGAATGTATTGATGCAGTTCTTTGCAGCAAGTTTTTCCTGATGGCATTGGTAACATATATAATAATGTTGTGAATAATTGGATTCAATGGCTCTCTTCCTCTTAAAGCTGCTGAGGAATATTTAACTCCACCAAAATATTTACATTTATTTGTCTTTATATTTCTTTCGCAAATTATGTTCATTTAGCAATTATATTAAAATTTTCATTTATGCATATAACCAATATCATAAAATTTACTTATCTAAAAATTTTACATGTTGAAATTGTTCAACAACACAGTTTTAAGACAATCAAAAACAGTTTCAGGGGAAGTTTGTTTCCTAAGGAAATGAGAAATATATTACAAAGAACAATTAGAATTCGTTCATAAATTGATTACACTTTCTTAAATTATAAACGATGCGTATCAATTAAATTTTACATTTTAATTGACATTGAAATCGTTATTAAAATTTTATATAACTATCTATTATTATGTTATTAAATATTTTGCAATTCAATTAAATTTTACCTTTTTACACTCATTTATACGAAAGTTATATTTTATAATTTTAAACTAATTCGTGATGAAATTAATGAAATATTTTTAAAATGTTTACGCTACCGATAATTTTACTCTTTTTTATTTTCGAGTAATTTTCCTTACAATCGTATTGAAATTGAAATTATTTAAAATATTTGATTTTTAACTGTGTATAAAACTGTTTTTCAGAATCATTTTACTTAGTATTAGTAAATGCAAATACCAACTTAATCATTTACAATTTATACCATGTATTATCACACATTTCCTTGTCATACAAATATATCATAAACTATGCAATTTCACACAATTTAAAAGGGATATTAATTTCCAATTTTAAATGTGATTTTTCTAATTGAAAATGAAAATCTCGTTTAATATAAATAAAGATCATGTAGTTTTTAAAAAAAAATTTAAGTCAGAAGAAAATGAAAAAAAGCTCAAAACTTCAAAAAAAGAAAGTGAATGTATCGTTTATGTAAAGTCTAGTTGAGAATATGATATCATATTCTGGCTTAGATTAAACTTAATAAGTACTTAAGATTTCGGTAGGGATGGGTATCATTTGATGACAATCGAGTCACTTTCAAAAACAGAAAATGCAATTGTCTTTCGTTTGGGTAGCAGGAAAAAATGTCTCTTTTTCCCTATTAATCCATTCCCTGACTGCATCCAGAGTAGCGAAAGACGAGCGCTCGCTATTTTCTCGATTGCTGTATGTCTTCTGTTAATCGTTATTTAATGTGAAACTTAATTACTGGTCATCTCATGCAGTTTCAACTGAGGTTTTTTTATCTTTTATTTTTAACAAAGAAGACACTAATGCACTAATCGAATTCAAAACAAGTCAGATAAATCATCGTTTACTATTCAGTTTCGGGGGAAGTTTAAAGGCATCATCCTTTTATTTCCGTTCCAGTTAAGGAAAATAGGGGGCATCTGCATATTACTTTATTGATCACTTTGAATAAAATAAATTATTTGATAAGTGGAATACATTCATATTTTCATACTTTACTTTTTCATGGAATGGGGGCTAGAAATTATAAAAATATATTGATGGACATTTTTCGAATATTTTACTGTGTCGATTGTTAATACACAAGTCTAAATAGACAATTTGAAGTTACTTTCAATATTTCTTATTATTTATTTGGGATTACAGTTTTGACACGTTCTTTTTTATATTGAGAAATACAAATTTATTTTTAAATTTAATAGGAAAACTTTTATACACTTACATGAAACTGAAAAGTTATTAATTAGTATTTAAACTATACGAGTTTATGGAACTGGGCAATACGAACCAACTGAGAAGTGAATTTGTAATTCAAAATTTTTGAAAACAGATGTTTTTAACCAAATTTCTTATAATCAAAACTTTATCATTGTTATAGAGTTTGCTTACATTTTCTTACTTAAACTTTGGGTTAAAATCTACAGTGATTATTAACTGTAAGAACACATAAATTGTAACATGAAACTAATATATTTTATCGGTAAAAAATACTTAATAGATTTGTACGCATACTTTTATGTAAAAAATTATCAGAAATTTTAATATTATTTAAATGAATTTTTGTTACTGAAAAAAACTGCATCATATAAATTTTGTATGAGTTAATGAATATAATAATAACAAAAACTAAAACTGATAATGAATTCATTGCATTTTGAAAAAATTGCATAAAAACCAATTATTATTGCCAAAATTTCCACCATGTGAGATACATTTTCAATCTCTAATAAGCAATTTCAAAATAGAAATCATATATCTCTATTAAACTGCTTAATTTTACATGAAACTTACTATCTCATCAATAGTTAAATTTGATAACTATGTTATTGTATCTGAATATGTAAAACTCAAAATATGACAACAGTAATGGAAAGATAAGTAGTTATACAATAAAATTATTTATATCAATTGTAAATTAACATACTTATATCGTTTATTACATAAATATATAGTTTACACTTGTGCTTCTTTACTTTTTTCAAATTGGATATGATATGCAAAATTTATACCGTATAAATTTCAAAGGATATGTTTATTAACAGACATTTAAAAAGTAGTTTACTCATTAAGAACAATGTAGTAAACAGTTAAGAGAAGAAAACTGAATTTCAAAGCTTTTCTTACAAAGCATTTTAAGTGAAGAAAAGTTTATTAAATTTTTCTAATTGTAAAAATAGAGTAATATGAAATAACAAGCTATTTTTATGCTCCGCACTAAGCAATGTCTTTTAGAAGCATTTATAGGGGTGTAATTTCATGGAACCCATCAACAAGTTTCACAAAATACCATTTATTAAAATCCACAATTATTTGAGCTATTTATTTTGAAAGTGGCCTAGCTCCATATTTCAATTTTTTCCGGTTACTGTGGTTACATGTACAACTTCATGTTATTTATCAAAAATTCAAAAATAAAATTAAAGTAACACCCTTAGACTCACTTAAACAGTATGACTCATTAGTATCCTATACGTATATTTTTAAATTCATTGAAACGCAAACCCTTAAATATCTCGATTTGAAGATAAATGGAGTTAGGCAACTTTCAAAATAAACGGCTTATTTCACTATAGTAAATAACTGTGGAGTTAGACCACATTAAAATCGATTTAAATCCAAAATTCCCAGGTGTATCATGGTACATATTTTATTTGAATCTGGAATGCTCTTTCCTCTTAAATATAAGGAAATTAACAACATTCGAATAATATATTTTTATGCAAAAACATTTCTTCCTTAATAATCACTCAATAAATCACTTAAAAATCATTGAATTCCTTGTTCAAGAAGTACTATACCTCCAGCAAAAGAATAATCCTCAATAATAAAAAACAAAAGTCAAAAATAAGTAAAATGAATATATCTTATTTTTAGCATTGATAATATGATTATGTTTGATTATGTAATACCATTTACTCATATTATTAAGATTTTAAAATTTGTATTTCTTTTTATATCTCGTTTGTGCTTACTTTAAAATACAAATACATAGTGAAAATTTTCATTTTCAGTGTGATCTAAACTTGTTTCCTTTGGGTTAAGAAAAAATAAAGTTTTATTTAGATAATCAAAATCGAACCTGTTAAACTATAATTAATTGAAAATATCTATGGATTAGATTATAACTGAATACAAACCAATAAATTTGATTAAAATATATTATTTGTCGAAAATGGGAGCAAGAAATTGTTTGGCATATAAGAGTATTCCTTCTTTTAGCTTATAGTCTAATATTTTTAAACATATATATGTATAAATATAGATTTCCATTATTAACATTCGTATGTATGTGAAGCTTGTTTTCTATATGATTCTGCATTATAATTTCTTATTAAAAATTCCTTATTTTGTACTTTAATGATAAACTCGTTAGATTATAAACAGGACTAAGCTCAGTAAAATAATTAATTAAAGCACATTTTATTTTTAACTTCGTTTTTAATATTATTAATTACAATTTTTAATTATATATAACCAAAGTAACATTAAAAAAATATATGAAACTGAGATTTTGTATGAATGCTCACAATTTGCTTACAGTTTTTCAGATATGTTTTATTATTTTTAATTTTTATTCATTCTCTAGCACCATTTTAAATTAACCGTAATTTCAACAATATGTATCTAAAAGAAAGTAGTTTTTGGTACATATACACGTATCTTACCAGTTATAAACTATAAGTAACAGCTTCTTCATGATATTGAATTAAATATTTTGCTAAAAGGTTATTATTATAGATTTTATTCCCTTTAAACAATTAGTTAATAGTTTCAAATAAAAAAATTCTATGAAACTTTCTTCTTTAATCTTAAATTTTTTTAATTAACAAGTACCTTGCAACTAAAACACAATTTCTTAAATTTAAAAAGCATGATGTTAATTACACATTATTATTATGCTTTTTAAATTTAAGAAATTGGTATATTTCTGATATTAATTGCTCATACTGAAATGTTGGGCTATTTTTCTGTAAAAAGCGCTGATTTCTTAAATATCGCTTATAGTTTTTAAAAAAAAATGCTTTTAAATTAACATATATATTATGTATTTACTGGTACAATGTGGCAGAACAAAATCTTTTCAACTATTAAATTTAGCAAGTTATTGCTAATTCCTAATCAAGGACTGAAGAATTTTTCTTCAAATTCTCTTAAGTATTCTATTTATATTTTTAGGTTGAATTAATTATCAATAAAATGACAAGTAAAAAGCTAAATAAGAAGACTTGATACATTTTGAAAGTAGTTTTTATTAATCTATGTTCATAATTTGTTTAAATTTCAAATATGTAATTAGATTTCAAACCCTTGTATATGATTATTATTATGAATCCATCACTTGTCATTTACTTTCCTTGCTAAACTTATTTGTTCCTTTATACTCTTCATTAGTTCTAATTAACTTTCACTTAATCCTTAACAAATTGATCTTTACATCCACTTTTTTATATTTTTATCATTTTTTTGTCGCTTTCCTTTTTCGAAAAATAGCCTGATGTTATAGTTGTGCACAATTTTTAACATAAATTCAGCATTAACAAAAAAAGTTCTATACTCCTTATCACCCAAATTAATTTTTCAAAATTTGTTTATTTGATTTTAATTGACATATTCTGCGAATGCAGAAATCTAAATTTTATGGCGTCTCTAAACTAGTTTAAAGAAGGGTTTCAATCCAATTTTGTTCATCTTGTATTATAATATAGCTGACAGAGAATTTGATGTAGATTTTGAAATAGAGTATTTCATTAATTAATTTCAATTGATCAAAGATTTACAGAATTTATTGCCTTTTCTGGGTTTACTTAAAACCCAAACATTATCAGCAAAGAAAATATACTTGTTTAAAAATTATTAATAAGTTCTAAACGAAAAGATTTTGTTTTCTTTTATAATTAATTGTGTATTTTTGTCTTATAATTATAAATTCTTTTGCCACAAGTATTTGGTTTTTTATCTATATCACAGGAATTAATATTTTACTTCAAATGTTTGCAAAATATTGAAAATTAAGTAAAAATACGTTATAATCAATGATTCCATGAAATTACAGATATTTATTTATAAAACAAAAATATGCTTTTGCCGTAAAATAAAAACTTAATGCAAAACTATTTTCATAACATAGAGTTTGTGTAAATACTCAGGTTTTATAAAGTTAAGCTTTCTATCATCCAAAAAGATTTTGATTTTGTAATATTTCACTTCCACTCATTCTTGTAAAGCCAATAATGGAAAAGATAAGTATGATGGACTGCTTTACTCTTTAAGATATCTTACTGTATGATCGCAATAAAAGTAGATGACGAGGTTTCCCTCTTCAATTTCTAAATTTTTAGGACTAACAAATTCTTGAAGAATTTACTTTGTTTTTGGAAATACACACTAACTTGAAAAAATATTATACATGATTATAAGAATGGATATAAAATTGAGAAAGATTAGGAAAAGAACAAAATTAAGATTTCATTTTGTACAATTCTATCTATAGTGCATACATACGCATAAATTCCACGTCCTTCATTTAGATATTGATAAATATTCGCATGCGGAACGTATTCTAAACGAAGAGGGCCCAAAATGCTATTAAAATAATTCAAAAGCTTCCCAGTATGTCAATTAATTTTCTAATCTCATATATTATTTCAGATTATAATTGCAGCCATATATACTTTAATCGTTTATTTATGGATTACTTTTTGTTACACACTTTTCAAGTTTTGTTTTACGCATTTTAGACATTAAAAGAATGTATGAATGTGCTTGAATTTCCATTTATTTTTACTTTACTTTTAATGAAGTTATATTTTCCATATTAATGTCATCTTTTCATATTACACCTAAATTAAATTTTTTTTTATCGGTATCAGTTTATTTAAAGCTGATTAGATAGAGTTCAAACATTTCTTTCTGCGTGAACTTAGTGTACACAGAAAGCATTTTTTTTCTATATCTAAGCTTTTTTTGATCAGTATTATTAAAGAACATTACCATAATATGTACTTAATTATTCTTAGTTGATAGAATATTTGTCTTAAAACTGTTTTGTTTCCAATAAATAGTGCTATAAAATTTCACTACAAAAAATTACATCACAATTCAATGATAAAAGTAAGGAAATAAATACCTCACACTAACTTTTACAGCATTACCTTTGTTACGAAGGGTATCACAAATTACACAAGTCAATTAATTTTCATAATTTACTAACTAATACACTAGGTATCCAAGTTGAAGGCTTCCGCCGGTTATATGTACGGCCTCTCTCCTTCTAGTCATATATAACACTATTGTTTTCCATTAGAAGGCACACAGTTACAGTTGCACGCTGGAACAATCTTGTACTTAAATAATGTCCTTGGTAATGTATTCTAAGTAAATAATTATTAATAACAAAAGTTTGTTAATAGTTAAGTAACTTGTTAATACAGTAAAATTTAAATTTTCTATAAAATTAAAATTTATAAAATATAATATACAAAACATCTAAATAATGGAAGTATTTTATTTTGAAATTTCAAAATAACACAAATGATTTAAAATTCACAATTTTATATTTTTTAGAACTAAAAAGAGTGTTTTAATCACTTTGTTACTTCTGTACATATCTGTATGATTTTTACATTCCTTTTCTATAGACTTCACTTAAATAAGCATTTAAATTTAGATTTCGAAACTATTTATGATTTATAAATCAAAGAATTTAATTTTCGTGTCTCTATGATAAAAACTGACTTTCTTCCTGCTAGATGATATTTAAAAAATTACACATCATCATACAATTAAATTTAAAAATAATATTTGTAACATTTTGACAGCAATAACATTTTCCATAAGAAAATTTCTTATCATTCTATCCATAGAAATCAGATAGCAATAAATTCCTCCGTTTGTTTAAAGTCTTTTATAAATAAAAATATTTTAAACGAACTTCGACAAAATATTTTCTATTCAACTACTTTAAACAAAACAATAGATTCTGTTCAGTGTTAAGAATTTTTTTAAGTTGTCCTGTTTTGCAGAAGGTGGTATATTACTAGACTTCTGTAACCTTGAAATGATTGTTACTATAGTTATTAACTCGTCGATTGTCAAAAATTTCTATAAATAGACATACTGGCATTCCTTGCTATCAATTCCTACGATTATTTGGGAACTTTATTTTTATAAATACAGCCATCTGGCGTTTGATTAGGCATAGAGGGGTGTGGAAAGACCGCTGTGCTTCACAAAACAAGACCTATAGACAGTCAGATATAAAGGAAACAGCAGAAAAAGGAACTAAAAAAAAACCACCCAGGGAAAAATGGCACGTCGAGACAACAGGAGGATGTTTAATTCAATCATTCATGGTTCAGTCTCCGGTAATCCTGGTGTAGAAAGGCGGCCTTTCAATCAATAGCCTTCTTAAACAGAGCTTCTGAAAACTAAAAGTTCCCCCCACGCGGTTGCTATCCTTCTTTCTATT
This sequence comes from Latrodectus geometricus, assembly GCA_026290005.1. Taxonomy (NCBI): domain Eukaryota; kingdom Metazoa; phylum Arthropoda; class Arachnida; order Araneae; family Theridiidae; genus Latrodectus; species Latrodectus geometricus. The sequence continues at coordinate 223,829 of JAPDSC010067960.1, forward strand.
TATTTTTTCCCGTAAATGAAATGGCAGTAAAGCAGACGGCGGCTGGGTTAACCCGGTTCAATTTTATTTCTTTCTCCCCACACACTTTCCTCGTGTTATTTTTCTCACATTTAAAACATTGCTATCGAACATCCCCGATTCTGTTAACTTTCTCACTATTGCAGTCGCTGCGGGAAAATAGTATCAAATCCTTTGATTGAACAAATATTCTATATCTTTTTCAAATCAAAATTATTGTTCAGATGAAGCGAACATTTTTGCACTTCTCAGAAAATCCATAGTTTTGTTCAGGAATTCTGATACTTTCTTTTAAATATATAGTTGCAATCTTGAAAAGTCATTATATATTAAAAATAGTCTGTAGAAATCCTTTGAAAGGAAATAAAATTAAATTAGACATTCATGCATGAAAGAAATTGTTGAAATTGTAACGTGAAAAAAAATGAATACAAAAGAACAATAAAAATGCAACTTATCAGTTACTTTTATTTTAGATGTATATAAGTAAAAGCTATTTATTTTAGTTACAAGATGATTAATAAATTTAAAACAAATTAACAGATTTTAAGATTATTATTTTTAGCAGAATAAAAGTAGCTATGTAAAACTTGCATTGTGCAACCATTAAGTATATATTGTTTCCATTTTTAAAAAAATTATATTTTTTATATTTTTAAGCATATATATATATACACAGAATATTTTTAAGCATATGCTTCTCTAAGCTATTAAGCTTTAAGTGTTTGAATCAACTCTCAAAAAATAAAATAATTACAATTTTTAATAAAAACTAGCTGTTAATTTTATTAATAATTTTAATTAGTTCACTCATTTTCTAACTCAGAACAGTTATGTTCTGAGATAGAAAATGAAATAATAAAATAATGTTTTCAGCTGTAAAGATTCATATAGTATAGAAGTATACTTATTTAGTTAAAAATATAAAAGACTGACACGCTTTTCCTGATTAATTAAAAAACAATTATAAATATTTTCTGTGTTAATTTCCCATTATTAATGATAATTTATTTTAATCTTTATAATAATTTCAGAGTTTTAAATAATAATTGTTAGTATTTTATCACGTTAGTGAATAAAAAGTATATTGCTTAAATCTATTTTTTACTTGTATTCTTCCAGGACAACTTCCAACCATTTATTTTTCTATCAATACTGTAATATAAGATTTATATTACAGTATTGACTACGAAATTAAAGTAAATACTTTCTGTTTATTAAATGCATATTCATTTTAAATTTTTATTTTTAATATTTCATTAAATATTTTAAATATTCCACATGTCATGCTTCTGTGCTCAGCTTAGTTGTAAGATTTTCGATCGATAATAAATTTAAATATTCAATTAAATTTCATTTATATTAATTTTCACAATGAAAATAAAATACTATTTGTATTTTTTAACATTATTTTGTTTAAACTGGCAGTTAATATTGATTTAATCTTTCTTTCTTGTGAATTATTTTTACGTGAAACAAATTTAATATTTATATTTATATCCTTTGATATGGAAAAATACCCAATTTATTTTATTTAACAAGAATAGCATTAGACAAAAATAAAAATCAAATATTAACATTTTTCTCTGACTTACTAGTCTAATCAATATGTATTACGTGACATTTTTTCAAGTATCTTTAAAAAGTTTTGAAGCTGTTTTTAAGCCTATTTAAGAATTTCAAACCTATTTTCAAATATTGATTCATTCAATTCATTTGAATAGGGATATAGGTATTTCCATTTATCCAAAAGAGAAATTTCTGTGGTGACTTAAAAACAATATATGCATTGAGTTATAGTATTATGCATTATTTGTGTCCCTTCGAAAAATTTGAAATTAGTAATAAATTTTTTTATTTATTTTTCTTTGTTTCTGCTATAATTTAGATCAGAAATAAAAAGGATTCACGACTATTATAATATCAGTTCGAAAGTAAGAAATATATTTCGATCTGGCTTAAATGTTTGTATATTGCATCCAACCTAAAATCTCAGTTTTATTTTCATTGGTTTAATTTTAAAGTTAATTGACATTAACGTTTTGAAAACATTCAAGAAATGTAAATTCATTAATGATAAATTTAAGATTAAGTTTTCAAATAATGCATAATAAGAATGATTATGGGAAAATGAGTAATCGTATATATCTTCCTTTTGCCGGCATTATGTTATAATAAAACAAAGAACAAGAGTAATGAGACTCACATTCATGTATTACATATACTTCAAAATTACGTAGTGATTATAACTACATTAAATTCATACCAATATTTGTTATTAAAAAAATCCCTTTTTATGTACTTTTGTTTTCAATTTAAGAATAACTTAAATATATTTAAAAGTTAAAAGAAAAATTTACAGTTTAACTTTTTGCTAATAATAGAAATTATAAAATCTGTACTCATAAATATCCATATGATATTAATGATATTTTTAAATGTACTTGTGACGAAAAACTATTTTAAGTCAATTTAAAAAAAATTATTTAAAAATCATGCCCTTTAAAGTTATTTACCAAAAATTCAGCAATTTATTCAATTTAAGCGCAAAACTCTAACAACAATAACAATGAAGAAGCTAAGGAAAAAGTGATTAAATGAAATTCTTTATAAAAGCCTCTATTGGAATCTTAAACATTTTCTCTGTAAAATTTAAATACTTTTGTTTGAAACAGCAACAAAGAGCATATTTTAAAAATTCTTTCAGGATTTTTCGTTTTCTTTTTCCAACGCTTATTTTTATTTCAATTTTGCATTTACCTCCCTCAGACGTGATACCTACCAATGTATTCAGATTACAATCAAAAGAAGTTTTGGTTGTGCGTTTACTTTAGCAAGACAAGTAAGAACACATGTGCCTGGGATAAATATAGAAAAACAAGTGCTGATGGCCTCGTGTTTAAAACTTTTATCATCCCAGGAGAGATGAAAGCAAATCGTGCTTTCAAAGGTTTACTAGAAAGCGATTCATTAATCATTTTTGCGTGACACTCTAACGGACTATTTCCATTTGATGAATGACAAAGTATATCGTTGCCCTTAGAAGAGGTTTTTGCTTAGAAGGAGTAAAAAATATAATATACGCTGTGTAATTTTGAGTTGTTTGAGAAAGATACTGCAAAAAGAGGGAATCAACAAAAAATTAATTTCTCTGTTTTTAGCTCTGCTTTGAAACTATTTTTTACCTTCAAGCTTTTTCGAATTTTGAGCCGTTTTTTCTTATGGGGATTTCTGCAAAGATTAATTCATCATGCATAACTTTATGCATAATAAGAAGGCTTTTGACTCATATATAAAGACATTCATTTGTTTGATTTAATAATATTTTGTCACTCTTTGCTAATATAGTCATTACCATGCTAGATATACAAGGGATAAAATTTTCTGCAGCAATTTTATTCGATTTTAATTTTTAAATAAAAAAAAAGCATTTTATGCCTTTGAAATGTAATAAATTTATATAATATCTAAGACAAATAATTTCACAATAAATACTTTTCATATTTAAGTATATTCAATATATAATTTATCAGAGTTAACAAAAATACTTTAATTTAACAAAAGTACAATAATTTGATAGTTAATCCAAAGCCTGTTGATTTTTTAAGTTTTCTCATAACAAATTAAAATAATTTAAAGCATTCATAAAAATTAATTTAAAAAGCAGTAATAACTGAAGCAAAAAAATTGAAGGAATAAGTTATAAAATTGTCTCGAAAAAAATTTAAAGGGAACGTTTTAATTTAAGTAATTAGCACTTATCTGCAAAAAAAAAAAAGCCTAATAAAAAATCATGCTAAGAACTGCATTTGAAACTTAAAACTGATGCTCACGCACAATTTCAAAACAAATTAAAATTTCGGAAACATTTTTGTTTATTCTTAGCAATTACCATAAAATTTACAAATTTTCTTAATTATTTTGTAAAACAATGTATGCCTGTAAGGATTTTTGTGCATCAAAAAACTTGGATGGTATTTCAGTTAATTCCTCCATATATTCAGTCTTATGGTCCTGTATTTCTAATGCAAAAAATATCACTCACATTTTAAATTAATTTCCGAAAAATATGCTTTAAATTCTAAATTAATGCTAGTTAAGAGATACATTACTTTTTTTTCATTGGATTTAAATGTCACTAATTTCACAAATATATTTTCTTGAAACATTTTAGATGTTTTCTGAACTAAATTATATTATTGAGTTTTGTAAAATTGCTGTTTCTTCTTAAGATTGTAATTCTTTAAAATATGCTGAAATATTTAAAACTTACATTTCTAATTCTATTAAAAGAAAAGAACTTTTCAAGCTATTTTCTCCAATATGAAACCTGCCATTCAGAAAAGTAAAAACAAAATGTTATTTTTAAATATATCACTTAAATTTTAAAAGGAAATTTAATATTCCTATTACATATTTTAAACTCCAGATTAATTTAAAGGAAGATATATAAAAAATTCAAAAATAAAGAAAAACACTTAATTCCTATTTTCTTAAATTTCTAGATTATTTTAAGCTTGATTATTTAATAGACAAAATAATTCTCCCATTACATTTACTGTTATTTACTGACAACATAACATTTACAATATCATTCAGTTTTATAAGTTTCCTTCAGATATATATGTATTTACAACAACATTCATTTTGAAAATTAGATTAAATAAAACAATTTTAATTAAAAAGATAACATATTTTTACAAAACTTTATCAGCATAAATTGAAAATCAGTTTTGCAAACATAGTATTTCTTTGTGAAAATAAAGAAACATTTGTTTCTAATTTATGTATAGCAGCGTAAAATAATTTGCATCCAGAAAATCTGAACAATAAATAAACATCAATCCTCAAAAACTGTTTAATGCGCAAAACTCTTTTACAGATTAAATTAATAAAAAAGCAAATTTAAAGTATGTCATCCATTTGATATTAAATCGTCTTTAATGTCGTCTCAGTCTTTTTAAAATCCTTTCCCATTAACTGCTCAGAGAATGCTTAAATTGTTTTAAAACCAATATTTTTAATCAGAAAACATTTCAACTTGTCAAGTACTAATTTTCCAATCCATTAGGCCCATCTTGTAATGAGTTTTCAGTTCAAACGATCGACTTTTGCTCTTCTTTCTTAAAATGTGTAATTGCTGACGCCAAAAGACTGAAATCACCCTTTTCATTTCGAATCCTATCTAGAAGTATTCTGTATATTTTCAATAATTCATGCAGATTTTAGGTACCTCTGTTGCATTTACAAAGTTAGATCATTTGTCGAGAAATTATTTCGCTCAGTCAGATAAATTTAGAAAAAAAAGTTCTCTATTTCTTTTAAACAATAGTGGTATTAGAAATTTAAGGAAACAATAACTCGGTATTAACCATACATATTCTGCTTTCAAAACGATTTCGCTCAAGTTTTGCACTTAATTTCTCTATCATTTACCTAATTAAATATTTTGCAAATGATAAAATTGTTTTAACATTTTAAAATTTTTTTAGGACTTATTCTTTAGTTTGTATTTGAAAATTTCTAGATAATATAATTCATATATCTTGTTGAAGGCAACCGTTCTAATGCAGTTTTATAATACAATTTAGTTGAAACTTCATAAATTTTAAAATTGCATAAAATTTAAAATGATTATTCTCATCAAAAATATTTATTTAACAGAATTTTTTTTTATTTTAGATAACCATTATATAATTCACAAAAGATTTAGTTTGGTCGTAAAGAAATTCTAAATCATTTTGTTGTTTTTAACCCCACTGTAATTATCATTTTACACTTTAAATAACTAATATTTATCTTGTGTTAGAAAGTGAATGACTATATGTGCGAGAAAACATACACACGTTCACATATTTTCGAATAAAACTATCTTGAAATAACATAATATACATTAATGTACTTTTGTATAATTTAATATTATTGAATTAGTTAAGCAAAACAAATATGTCGAGTTAAGTTAACAAAATACATGATAAGTTATTAAATGTTAAGAAGCTACTATATGGATATTTATCCTTAGAAAAACGTATCTATTTATTTGAACTATTAATTTTTCAATTTTCTGTCTTATCCTATTTTGTACAACAATAGAAATAGTTTGCATTTATGTTTTACTTACCAAGTGCTTCTGTATTTGAACTTCAATTTTCCCCAAAAATTCTATTGATTTTTAAATTTAAAAGTGATTTTAAATTTACTTTACACATATTTATATCAACAGAAAAGTTAATTCTTATTCTCATATATTTATTAAACAGTAGATGAGATAAGAATTGTTTTAACATCAATACATTTCCTTGATAATTTAACTCTATACAAATGCTTGATAAAATCCATCACCAAAATGTGCTCTATTTTGGAAGGTGTGACGCAGTTTTCAATTTTATATATACATTGCATACAAATATAGTATATATTATTGAGTATTCTTCTTTAATAATAACTTAATTAAGTATTATTACTAAAGTATTTTAAATCATGTAGTCTCCTTTATGTGTAATAATGGAGACTACCTTTATCAACATAAAATAGACACCATGATTGTCATAAAATGAAAGATCAGAATTGTTATAATTTTAATATTAATATAAAAGTATTCTCCTTTATAAATCTTAATTACCTTTATAATTGTTACTAAAAATCATAGTAATATAAAGTTTTTAATAGAAACAAAAGGAAATATCATCTTTTTCATTCAGAATTGAACGTTTACTAAGTTAAAATAGCACTCTCTTTGTTGATCATTTTTGAAGAAACATTTAAGCATATTTATTAGCAAAATGAATTAAATATTATTTCTTATATATTTGGGAAGAAGGGAATGCCTTTGCGGGAGCTTCATTTTTATTTCAAAATATATTTTAGTTTGTACTCGCATACATGTACTGAATGAGAGATCATACTACTGTGTATTTATAAAAGAGATGTTAAATATACATTAAAAACATGCATTTGTTGGTGAGTAAAAGACTGTGACATAAAGCAATACAAAATATTTGCTTTTATTTTCCTTTTATAATTTCTGAAGTTGCTAGTTACATGCGATTATCTGTAAATATGTATCATTATTTTCAAGTTGTATATGTACTAATGGAGTTTACAAAAATCCATTTTTAATACATTTCAAAAGCAGTAAAAGTTACTAAAAATATGAAATAATATTATTTTAATAATCTATTGTTAAAAATACTTAAAATTTAAATAAAAATAGGATTTATTGATTTTATAAAATGAAACTATTTATTTATTTAATTGAATTTGTGTATAAAGTTGAAAATAGAAGCAATATATTGTCATGAGAAAAATATTATTACTTTCACACACACACGGTGCTCTTTTTTATATTGAAAATGTACAGCAATATAAATTTTAATATGATTTTACTATGAAAATTCCAATAATGATAAATAGAAATGATTTTCCCCCAATAAAACAAGACAAAAGGTAATCATTATACACTGTAAAATTATTAATATAAAATGCAAAAAAAGCTGTCTAATTTATTTCCTAGCATCATATCTCTCTTCTCAATCAAAATATGGGTAACTTATTTGTAAATAAGCAAAAACAATTGATAGGACAATTCCTTATTCAAAATTAAATCTACCTAATACCGTTTCTTCAAAGAAACTGCAATCTTACTTATAGAGTCAACTTTTCAGTTAATATAATTGCGCACTTAAAGAGACCTTAAATCGGCAAAAGTATCTTCAAGTAAGTGTTCACCTCCACCTCAAGAAAAGGAAACAATTCCAGTGCCACTTTCTTAAAGCAATCGGTTTACATTTGGGAGTTAGTTAATCTAGGTAAGTGGGGGACCATAGTAGAAAAAAAGAGATACTCTAAAATTATTAAGAAATGTAGTTTGATTCGTATCAGCAATATACAGGAAGAAGAAAACTATTTACATTTCAGTATTTGTTTTGCTCTCATGGGAAAAACTGTATTAATTTGCATCAATATAAATCATTACTTTAAGAAAAGCTGATAAGTATACAATGGTGTGTCCGATGTAAGACATCGTTTTAGAAATCTTGAGAAAAATTTTAAAAGTTACTTTGTGGAAACATGATAGTTGATCAAAAGAAAGAAGAAATTAATTTTCTCATTTTCATTTTTGAAACTTTTAAGATAAGAATTATTTGCCTGGAAGTTTTTAATAAACAAATAATACAAAGCAAAATACTTTTGGAAAAAATAAAGAAATTGATTTTCTTTATTTGATTTTTCACTGAATCAAAGTATATATTTATTTTCATATTCTTAAATCAATTTTGCAATAAGCACATCGTAAAGAATTTCATATGCATTTCATATGAATTCATATGAATTTCATACGAATCTTCTAAATAGTAAATAAAGTGAATAAATAAATAAAAATAATATAAATAATGTAAAAATTATGCATAATATATGTATTCAACTGCTTTTAATATGTAATAATTATTGTTACAACATAATGTGTGTAAAAATATAAATCTAAATGTATATGTGTGTATACATATATGCATACACGTATATTTACATGAATATCTTGAATTAATACAAATTTTATTTTAACAATCCAGTTTTTCTCATCTTTCTCTTTTTCAAAATCTTTCCCCTTATCCTTAATGTAATTATCTTATTTTTTCATTAAAAGTGTCTTTTAAAATGATTATACAAATTTATTTTTTCTCTAATTTGAAATTTTCATGGAAGTTTTAAGAAGAAAAAACTTACCTACTGTTTATAAAATTAGTGCACATATACATACTCCATTGATCAAGACATTAACTGAAAACAAAATATTTTTACTCTACCATATTAAATTTATTGAATTCAGAATAATTAGAGATATTCAAAAGAACTTAAGTTTATTTTATCTTCAAAAAAGGTTTTAATTAAAAAAGTTTTGCGCTTTTATGAAGTTATTATTATTAATAAAAAATTTCCAATAATTGTATTTTCTTTGCCATAAGATGAGAATAGTTAATAACCAAATTATACTTAATTTCTATGCGATAGTAAAAAACATTTTCCTTTTATTAATTTTTTATTCTGATTTAGGGGCAAATAATAAATATGAAAAAGCGAGTGTTCAAATTCAAGAAAACAAAACTGAAAACACTATAAAAATTAGAATATTAGAAGTTATTCTGACCTGAGATTGTAGTAACCTCATTTATCAATGTATATAGCAATAATTCTACACGAATCTGCTTACATTTTGATTGCATCAATTACATGGTTAGTGATATCATCAAATTAGATTATATTGTAAATAATCAAGTTTGTCTTACTCAAAAAATCTGTTAATTCTTTTTACAATCCATCCTCATATTTTATACTTTACATATAAATTGATTCAAATTTTACATCTCGAATCGAAAATTATTTCTCGTTTTTTTTTTTTTTTTTTTTTTTTTTGCATATTAGCTTATAAATAAAAATGTTTTTTCTCGTGTATTTACTAATATAACATAAATTTTGTAATCCTTGAAAATACGTACAGTGCAAAATATTTTAGTGAAGATTTGCTGTAATTGAATTCAAATACAATTATTTTTCTTAAATGGTTTCTTTTATTTATTTAATTTTTACTGTTAAATAGTTCTGTATATTTATCAAATATGATTTTAGTTACTTTGAACGAGTTTTCTGTGATAGGAATTTCAGTTATAGTGTTTTAAAAGCGTCTTTCTAATGATAATATATTTTACAGGGATTGTACTACCTGAACAAATATCCATATTGAATTTATCATATCCGATCAAGGGAAAAAATAGCAGCAATTTCTTTTGTTCCTGTAAAGTTACAATCTCATTATTTTGAATTTTGATTCAATTTATTCAACTGCAAAACTCACTGCCCAGTGAGTTTTTTCCATTTAACGAATAAAAACAAAAATTAAAAACTGATTAAAATAATAATTTAAAACTGTAAAAGAACAAACCAGCTTTTAAGGAAAAAAAACATAAATTTGAGCGATTTCTCATAACCTTTAACAACAAGGAGCAATGAACTTTCTGCAATTTAATTATAAAATATATTTGAAAATTTATTTTTGAATATGATATTTTTCACTCAGCAACTATAGAGGAATTGCCTAAATTATAGCTTGTATTATTTTAAACAAGGTACTTTTTAGTGAATGAATTGACGTATTTAACTAAACACTTCACTGTGATTAGTTATAATTATATTAAGTGATTCTTGAAAATGTAGACTTTGAAAACGCAGATTTCGAACAATAAATTTTAAAAATAGTTTTATTTTTATTTCTGTTCTGCTTTAAAATTTAGGAAAGATTATGAATGAAAAGTTGAAGATAAAAACGGTCTGTAATTTCAACTTTAAGCAGTTTTTTTCAATCACGCGCAATATTTTACCTTCAGTATATTTCTTTAAGATCTAAAACTATTTGGCCTCAATAAGTAAACGATTATTTTATTGGAAAAAAATAAAGTATTCCTTTTTATTCATTACTGAGCACGTTACATTAGTATCAATGTAGAATTTATTGCTTAATATATTGCAGGACTATAGTTTTAGGCTAGACTAACAAAAATATTACAGATGAATTCGTAAGCAGCATTTTTGATTATCTTAACAGAATTAAAGCATATTTTCTTAATAATTGAAAAATATCATAATTTTAATTTATCCTCTGAAAGGGTTTGTAAACCCATAACTGTTTCAACTAGAATATAATTAAAAAAGTCTATAACATTAAACACATTTTTTTATTATAAAATAAGTAAGCATTTTAATTAATTTTTATCTTTTGTCTTGTCAAACAAATAATGTTACACTACTTAAATTACACAATCAAAATAATTAATTCAGTATTGTTTATACCATATACTTGAATAAAGTTATTTAGAAAGTTCTATAGGGAGTAATACATATACATAAAATGAAATTGCTTCACATTTACATACCGAGACAATATATAATAGAATAGAGGGTGTCTACTTAAAACCATCAATTTTATTCTGTATACATATCATTAATAACAGAATTTTACAAGCTAAATGTAATTCAAAATCATGAAACTTTAATGTACAAATTTTCTATATGACTGACTAGTGAACGATGGCTTTTTTGATGATACGAAAATATTATTACAATATTGTTAAGAATTTCAACAATCATTTGATAATAGATTTGCAGAGTCTTTACCTTGAAAAAGAGGATTCTTTTAATCAGATAATCAAAAGACTATTCAAATAAAAGGTATTTCAAGTCTTTTGTACAGCTTAAATAAGAAATGCATGTTTTTGTTTCCAAACTAGTTATTCATAAAACCCACTCCATTTGAAAAATTATAGATGCTCAAAAAATTAGCATTGAAATGCTTTCCTCATCTATTTAATTTTTTGTTCCAAAATCTAGGCCTTATATTCATTTGAGTTTTAAAGAACAAATCAAGGCCATAAATGAAAGTTGTTCTAGCATTTACAGAAATATAGCTGCAACGTGCAAGCTATTAGGACATTCTTCTCAATGGGGTTTGTTTTATGGGAGTCATTACGCAAATAACTAAAATTTTTAAAATGAAAACAAGGATCACTCTTAAGCTAAATTAAAGCCGACAACTGGTAATACACGTACTCTGGATAAAAAGATACTTATATGATGTGAATGTACTTATAACACGAGAATATTGCATCAACTGAAGTCTTTATAGCTAAGAACTGCTACGAGCAAATATCTTTTCCTTTCCCTAGTTTTTGAAAACAGTTTTGTGACTGTAGCAATTATCTTTCCTCTCTGTATCATGCTTCACGGTATCTTTGTTCTCATATTTATGTTTATTATGCCAAATAAGTTACTGGAATGCATTTAAGGTGAAGGCTCACGTTTTTTAATGCAAGCTTACCGAATAAACATAAGCATAATTTACAGGTTTAAACATTCATAAGGAAAGAGAAACACTGAAAATAAATGTATCATAGCACTCCAAGAAAGGTTAAAATGTGAAGAACGGAAAGGGAGTTTAATCCTATTTCTGAACATACATGATATATATATATATATATATATATATATATATATATAATCAATTAGATGAAATTATTTTAGAACTACAAAAGACTTGATTCATATTTTAAGAATTAAATGTACATTTTGTGTGCATACAAAAATGAAAATATATTTTTGAAGACATATACTTTAACTTAATAGTTAAGAAGAAAATTTCAGGAAATATTTAATATAAATAGCTTGATAATTAACTTTTTAAAATTTAAATTTGTTTTAAGAAAAATTTTATCGCATTTCCTAAAACGTTTGATGTTTACAAGAACTGAATGAATAATTGTGTTTTGATTCAGAATTCTCTCATAACTTACATAATTTTGATGAAAATTAAATCTAATAATCTAAATTTGAAAAGGAATATATATATATATAAAGAACCATGAAATGTTTTTTTCCTTAAGTTTTACATTTACAATATATATTACATTTGTTACTATTCTTCATAAATAACTTTGCTAGTAGGATTGATTTATTTTGTGATTTCATTTTTAGAAATACAATTTTTTTTATCTGTTTCCGCAATGCTACAAATTGAGTTTCAATAAATAACAACCAAAATTTGGCCCTCTTTACTCAGATATTTTATGATTCTATTTTATAATATTCATTAATATATTTTCTATATATTAATGAATCATTTTTATAAAATTATTTTTAATAGAACAATACAAAATTGTAATTTATAAGCAAAAAGAAATAATAATATGCAATAAAATTATATCGATATGAGTACGCAAAATAATAAGTTATTTAATATACTTTAAATGGAATAAATTAAGATTTTTTTGGAAAAATATTATATATATATACATATATACACTACATAAAGATAAAAAGATGGATATAATATTAGGATTTATGCATTTATAACATTGTATATTACCAATATTTTAAAATAATTTCTTTTTAATTGTTACTTTACTCTGAATTTTATATATATAATTTGTAACTTACTTTTCATAAAAAGATCAGTTAAGCATGTAAAAAAGAGAAATCAAAAAAATAAATAGTATTATTTTGATTTTAAGTACATTTAGTTTTAAAATAAAGATCAAAAGTTTCTTCATTTTGTTTTATCCTAAACTAATATTAAAAAATAGCTTTCTTCTTAAGTTTTCAAAATATTAAACAAATCATGAAAAATAAACATTTTTCACATCAGTGAATTTCAAATAATAGTATATTAGACTATCAATTTTACGTTGAACCAATGTTCCTTTTAAAATTAAAAATTTTTCCAAAACCCTGTGTAAATTTCTCATGAATTCTTGGATTAATGTCATTCTCATATGTAAACGATAATTTCTTAAATATTCCAATAGAAAAAATACTACCGTTAATTTTTTTACTGCAATTATAAAGTGAAAGGTTACTTCATAATTTATGTATATCCTTTTCAAATAATACTTTAATGTTTGCTAAAATTTGTAATGAGGTTAAACTTGACTATAGTTAATAAAAATTCAAAATATTATTCTTTGATAAATCACTAGAGAGAAAAAAATATTTTTGTAAATATTTTGCGGCTAGAATTTGAGTTATAATTGGCATGAAAATATATTCAAATTTATTTGAGTTCTATTTAGCAATTAAAACACTGATTAAGTTGAAAAAAAAAATATTCACTCAGTACATTATTGATTCTCACTTATTTTGTTTGCCTTACTCCCAATTTTAATCTCACATAATAAATAATGACACCCATTACATAGCGATTTGTGAAAAACTAAATAAGACAAGTTATTATTTTCTGTAGACTCCTCCACCTTTTCTGTACGAGGTGAGTTTTATTAGAGGTGTTATTATTTTCCCCACTACATTCTGGTCAAAAGCGATTACATTGATTATATTATCTGCGTCCTCCAGGCTCTTTGAGCTCGGGTGACCCACGGGAAACCACAGGGTTCCCCTGCGGTGACTAAGCCTACCTCTCACCGGTAAAGCTTTCATCGCTTGCCCGCCGGGTATGTTCATACTTTCTCTCCGCAACTACAATGCTTCCAGTAGCTGAATACTACCTTTCATTCGAAGCGACAGAGTGATGCGAGGGACAAAACTTTTTCCCTCTATAGTGTAAGTAGGTTACCCCGAAGCTTTATATTTTGAGTTTTTTCTTTCTTTTCCCTCTATACGGGGAATATTACAGCCAGCCTCTTAATGCATAATTCGTTTTCCAGGGAACTAGTACTCAAGGTTTAAAGGGAAGGAAAACTTATAGAGATGATTGAATGTGGCTGGTTAAGTCTTTTATCATTTTTTTACTTTCTAGTTGGGATGGTGATATAACTGTAATAAGATTAATTAGAAATTTTATGATATAATTGATTTTTTATGTCTAAGAGCCTTAAGTCATAATTACTATTTTTTCACAGTATTCGGTGTTATATGTAATAAAGAAAGGGAAACAAATATCGAATCAAAAATGTTTCACAATGGTGGAAAAAGCACACAATCGTATATGACATTAATAAATGTTTGCTACAATTATTGTAGAATCACTTCTGAGGTTTTGTACTCTATCGAATCTTTAGAAAAAATTTATAATTAATAAAATAATATAGTATTTTTCTCATTTAAATTACGTAACTAATATACAATCAATGAATTTTGTGATAATATCATACATATATAAAATCTGCGTTCATTTTACAAAAATCATTTTAAAACTCACAAAGAGTATTTAATAATCACTTACGGGATTAAAATTAATTTTTTATAACATTTTAATTTACTCATTAGATTATCTAATTTTCCCGAATAATGTTGATCAAAAGGATTTTAGTATTACTATTATATAGATTTATATTAATTATTGATTTAGCATACCATTCTGAAAATAAGGTATATACTTATTTCAAGTAAAATTTCTGTGATTGATATTGTCAAACAACTATTTAAATCCTTGTTTATCAAATATTTTGAGCTGTCGCAATTTCTCATTAAAATTTCTACCCAATTTTAAGCTTTCTAAGTGTTATTCGTCAAAGTTTCAGTTGAAAAAGAATTTATAATACTAATGTATATTAAAACATTTCCTTTGAATACTTAATCTTTTTCATTTTTCGTAAATTTATTGAATAAATCAAATGCTTCTTATTTTCTTCTTTGAAACAATTAATTACTTCTTTAATGTTCATTCAAAATTATAAAATAACCATATATGCATAAATTTTATGCATACGTTTTCCAATAAAAATAATTTTATAATAATGATAAAAAAATAATTCTATCATAATGATAATTTTTTTCAGAAAATGAGTTTTCATTAAAATACAACATGAATAAATATTTCATGGAGCTTGAGTCATGCTGTAAAAAAAGGATGGGTATAAAAATGAGATAAAATTTTAATTACACACACTGAATTGAAACATTATTTCATTAAATATTTGACAAACTTATAAAATGGTAATGCATGTTATTAGTATAGATATAGGCTTTTGTAAAATAAACCTTTGTAATTGCGTTCCCAAATAAACTATAATTGCAAAATATATATAAGAATTTTTGATTTATGGCTTGACAAAATTTCTTTTAAATGGGCAGAGAATTTAAAATAGGAATCATTAATTTAATAAAAGATCGAGAAAATATTTCATACATGAAAACTTTAAAATATATGTTATGCCTCTATCATATACTATATTAAATATTATTTCAGTGGGTTACCATATAGGAAAATAACAGTTAGATTTAGAAAACATTTCTCATTGTTCAGGTAACAATACAGTAAGAAAGCCAGTTCTATTAAAGGTCTCCCAATTGTCTCCTTGCATCGAATTTGTTTTATTTTCTGAATATCTGTGTCCAAGAGAGGCTTTTAAAAACATAGTTTTTCAATCATCTTCTGTTTCGTGTACAGTGTTCTACTAGAATCTAATCAACACATGCCAGAGTTATTTTATAGCTCTTTGTCATGCAATTGAAATATATTCAGGTCTTCTAATGTATTTATAATATCATCACATTATGTACTCCTGCACGACTATAATGAATAGCAATTTATTGCAATTTTTCATGCAATAATAGGAGAAAAAGCTTTCTAAATATTACAACTAATAGCTTTTATTATTGAGCTTGTTTGCTTGCTTTGGAACTAATGTTAGTAAATCATACACAAATAAAAGTATGCTAATAATTAGTTGTACACTTCATACTTTAAATCAATTCATATAAATGTTCTGAGACATGGATTTTTATACAACAATCTAAAAGTAAATACATCGAACATAAACTGAATGCATAGATTTTACAAGTGGATTAAAGGTTTTTTAATTAAAGCAATCCGTATTCTGTACAGTTTATATTTCATAAAAATATTTGATGTGTGTTAAGTGTATAAAGTAAGTAAAATCTCTTGAGGATCTTTAATTTAATTCGCTGAAAAGTTCATAATTAAATGACGTTCATTTTAGTTTCAATAACCCATTATTACAATGCTGTAAAATATTCCACATAAAGTTTCAACAATTATATTCTGGAATATTTTAAACGATTAGAAAGTAATCATTATGCTGAACAGATTAACTGACAAAGCCCCACAAAATCTTACGGATTAACTTTTCATATTTCCTACGTACAGTTGCACATAATAATTTTATATGTATTAAAAGAAAATTCATTCAATAATATATTTTTAAATTTTAATGATAATATTAACATTAAAGAATTCTACAGTTTTATAAACAATTTTGAAATTTGTTCTAAAATTGAAACTAAATTCTAGAAAATGATTTGTAGAGTTTCTTAAGAAAAATAAATATTAAAAAAATAATAAGATAAGAAATTCCTTTTTAGAAAAAATTATTATTTAGCCTAAAACTTAAAATTTAAATATATATATATATATATATATATATATATATATATATATATATATATATATAATAATAGGTTTACAAAACTATACCCTAATTTATTGTTGAATATCGATCTTCATATACTCATTTGAAGTTTTCTAGCATATTTATCAGGAAAATTATTTTTATCTTTAAATTTGTACTAATAAATATACTGACAATAATACTTATAATATTTTATACTAATAATAACTATCTTAAATGAATAATGAAATTACAAAGCCATATCATGAGAAAAAAATGTTTTCCATAAAAAAAAGTGAAATTAACTTTTTGTTATCTAATATTACTTGTTATTAAGACTGAAATACGTAATGAGTATTCTTTTAATAATGCAGTACATTTAGTGATATTTGAATTAATAAAGATTATTCAAAAAATATTAATGTAAGCAAATATATCCAAAAGTTTTATAAGTCTAAATCATGACATGGAAACAGGTGGAAGTGACCAGGAAGCCCGCGTTCCTAAAAACTTGAGTAAGCCTACACATAAATTATATAATTAGTTAATAAAATTTTTATCACTCTGAATTCAATTTTTTTTCTCTTTTATAATTTATGCTTTTGCATAAGAACATTATTCTCTTAAATTTAATAAAAAATTAGCATATATCAATAACAAGCATACCAACCCTCTTGATTTATCCAAAATAAATATTTAATCTGAGTGGGTCATTTTTTGGGGACAAAAAAGTGCAAGCCATTTGTAAACGTATAATTAATGGCTTGTGACATTAGTTATAAAACTGCATACATGGTCTTTTCAGGCATCTTCATGGTTCTTAAATGTTCTTATTTTGCATACAAAATGATTTCCGTGGACAATTTTTATGGAACATTGACCTTTAAACCTTGCATTTTTTATTCTTCGGCTCCCCTCAAGACATAATAAACAATCAAATGATCTGATTTTCTCTAATAAATTACTGATTTTGAAAGATCTGATTATTTATTTTTCCTTAAATAATATAAAGTGGACAATATAAGTTCTCCTTGCAAATAAAATATAAGGAAATGTGACTCTTTCTTTTTTAAACAGGATTATTAAGCCAACATTATTACAAGCCAACCAACAACCATAGAAAACGTGATTGCACATTGAATCCCTCCAGTATGCTTTCCACCCCAGTTTTTATTTTCCATCATGTATGGATGTGTCATTGATTTTTTTTTTTTTTTTGAGTAACTTTACGATAGAAATTATATAAATATACATGGCAATAGTTTCAGTTAATATTTCCCCAATAAAGAAGTGTTTTTACAGACACCATTTAATATATGTTTCCCTTAAATTTAATATTAAATGAATTGTAGAATATTAAGCTTCCGGTATAATCAACATTAATTTGCTTAAGATTATATGTAAATTAATTTTTAGAAACTACACTATTGTAAGTAATTTTATATGTCAGATTTAAGATATTTCTTTTCAATTAAAAATGTAAAGTAATAATTAAATGAAAAAGCTCTTAAAGTTAAATACACTATATGGGAATAAAATTAAAACTAAGAAATACGTCATTAATTTGGAAAGACTTAGCAAATAAAAATGCTTACCTGGCTTTAATAGTTTTATATGTATTTCCTTTCTTTTATATAAGCATAAGATTTGCATTTAGTTAAAGATTTAAAATTTTCTGAGTAAAAAACTTGAAGACTTAACGTGTCAGCAGTTTTCTTTTTCTAAAAATTAATTTTCTGTTAAAAATTTTAAATAAAAGTCATTAATATAAAGTGCAGGCATAATCTAAGGAATATCTATAAAAATTCATGGAAAAGTTGTAAGGAACATCATCTTAATTGATCGAAATTCTGGATAATAATCCTTAAGTACATGATAAAGGAGGTCATATATCTGTTACTTTTCACCATTAAATGAATCATCAGATTTGTGCAACAAAGTGTGAAAACCATTCTTGTACCGCGTCATTACATTTTACACACACCTTATATGTATCTTTTCGACACTAAACTGAATGGTGATGTGACACGCCTTTGAAAATTTAATGAGATTTGTCTTTGGGTTGTTTTATTTTTTATATTTTACAGTTCATGTTTGATAAATCTTTGCAGACTTCAAATATTTTATTCTTAATTGACACAAATTAATTTTTTCATTTATTCTTCGTTTATTTATTTCGGTCATTTTATTTTTAAATATTAAATATTCATGTTTTAGAGGTATAAACAGTTGTATATTAATAAGAAATTTCTAAAAAATAGATTTTTAATAACTAGGCTTACTTACAGTTCAGTTATAAAACATAAGTTTATAACATTAATAAACTACAACTAATGAAAACTGTGATATTTTACTGTTGAAAAACGCTTTCAATGAAATGGTTGAGAGTTGATCTTCATATCAACTGAAATTCATGAATTAAAATCAACACTATTTTATCATTATTCATAACTATTTTATCATTGATCACTTCTCTCAACTATTGACAAAAATCCTTGTGTGGATCTTAAAATAAATCAAAATGAGATCAAATTAAATAAATGTTAGAATCAACATAAAATATATATAATTTAGCTACCATGAAATAACTGATACGTAATTTCTGTTAATTTCAACTAATTTACATTCTGAATGATTTCAAGAATATTTGAAAGTAATCAAAAATGATGCTTTTAAGAAAGATATGAAGGGCATTTTTTATTTCTTTAATTTAAATGCAATATAGCAAATTTTATTTGCGTCAAGAAAATTTTCATCTCTATCTAATAAATTTTAATCATTATTAATTTTATGTAATATCAAGTTAAATCTTTTATAAATAATAGTTTTAATCATATGAAAATTTATGTGAAAATCATATATTATTTTGCATTACTAATTAATTCTCCTACTAAAAGTTCAGAAGCTTCTTGTAATCTATTTATTTTTATAAATATATTATTTCTGGTTAAATAAAAAGAATAATTCAAGGAAAATAAGAATTATAAACATGTGAGGATTTCATTCAATTGCATGAACTGTTACATTTTAATGAAATTATTCGATGACAAGTCTAAATTTGGACTCGAACCGTCTTTGCTTGTCATTCCTATTCCTTAATTCGATAGAAGATAATGTTATTAAAATAAAGTTACTACTGAAATCCCTTTCGCTCTCTCATATTCCCATAGGAAATTTATTCCTCGCTCAATATGAAGGAGACTAACGAAATTAGATGATCAAGAAGTTTTTCGCTGTGCTCTTTCCTTTTAAACGTGTATACTATAAGACTTAAGGTTTTTATTACATTTCCTTTAAACTGCAAATGATCAGAATTCTTCACATTTCAGAGAGCGTATGCTTAAGCAAACATCTCTTAATATTTCGGGTAATAAGATTCGATCCTTTAGAGTAAATCTAGAAATTAATTGAGCTAATCTGCTGATAATGACATTTTTTCCATTTGCTCAATGCTCACAGAAAGCGATTGGAAAAGTAATTTTAAATAATTAAGGTAATTATGTGAAATGAGCATATCCGGATTTTCTAATCTTTGATTATGTATCTTTTTTACAGGTGTTTTAAAATTTAAAAACTATCTTGTTGCTTAGACTTAAATTATTTTTAATCTGAAATGCTTTAAAGCCTCCTCATTTTATCCGTAATAAAAGCTTATTAAGTCAAAATTCATTTCGCTTTACTTCTGTTACTTAAAAACAATTTCTATTATTCAATAATATGAATCAAACTAAATACATAAATTTAAACTAATTATCCTTAATCTGATTATTTTAATGCTGAAGCAATGATTAAATTTTGGGATTATCAAAATTAGCTTAAGTAACTACCACAATTGTTTGATTAAATATACATCTCATCTTTCTAAATCAATAAAGTAATGCCAAAATAATTACGTAATTTTTGTTAACGAAATTAAATTCCTATTCTTGAATTAAATGAAACAAAAATTTTAGCATATTATCAAATTAAAAGTAAAATATTATGTTGGATTCAATGAACAATTTTTAATTTATTTTCTTTTTTATAAACTAACACATATATTTTTGTCTGCTTTGTAATTTATTACATTTCAATTATATGTTATTAACTACATATGTTATTAATAAAATTTATGAGAATATGTCATTAATTACATATCATATAGTTAACTTATATATAATATAAAACTTATATAAATATATTATATTAAAATATTATATAGAATAAAAGCAATTTTAACAAGTTTCTTCCGCAAACTTTGCTAGGAAACTAACAAATATATTTAAATTTAATAATTTATATTTCCAACCTATTATGCTGTATGAAATTTTTCCGTAATATTATGTTATATTATTTCATAAAAAGAGTAATATCTATATATTAAACACTCACTATCTTATTGATAAAAAAGTTCTTTTGAATTTAAATAAAATAACTCAAAAAATAAGGGGGGAGTTTTAACAAGCAACTAAAATCAATTTAAAATATAAATTTTGTAAAATCCTGCCTCTGAAGAACCATTTCAAGTCAACCATAAATTCCAAACTTGAAAATAACGATTGGCCCCTTATCATAATCTTCTCTCCAAGAGTACATGCATTTAAATTGATAGAGATAAATATGCTTGCGAAGAAAAATGCATATTTCTTAAACTGATAGGAATACATTTCTCGAAACTATTATAAAAGTTGTTAAGGTCATTAATAACTGCATTTTTATGGTAAATCTTTTTACCTTTTTTTTAATTACCTAGAATAAGCAACAGTTGAGATTTGAGAGATAATAAAAAAATTTAGATTTATAATAATGAATTTGCAAATGTTGTTAATTTGATGTATTTGAAATACTGGTTATAAAAAAATATATTTACTAACTCAAAGTATGAACTATATGTCCTTAATTTATTTTAAATTTTTGTAACAACAAATATGCCATCATAAATTATGCAGACATTAGCATACACAAAATAAGTAAACACAATTTATTACAGTCATTTTAATTAACTATAATGTTTACATACACATAGTAAAAAAATATTTAATTTCTTACACTCTTTCAGTGTAAAATTGAAAAATGAATAATCCAAATGAAATTCGAATTGAGAAAATTTCTCATATCGAGAACATTTAAAATTAAACCTTAACTTTTTTTAACACAAGTTCAGAGTTATAATATAAGCAAAAAATTTGCAGATATAAATAACAATATAATTTATCATCATGTATCCTACTTTCAATAAAACGATAGATATAACAAGCAATTAACCTTTATCTAATAAATTATGCATATATGTCGAATGTCTCCTTATAAATACAGTTTTTCTTTTAAAAGACATCACTACATCTTCCAAGCTTTCCAGGTTTCTTTTAAATTACTTTTTCAATAAGTACATATTATATGTACTTATTGGAAAATTCATTTTCAAATAGGAATTTTTTTAATCAACACATATCGTATTAGCTTAGGAAACTAAATTATATAAGTTATGTTTTAATTTTTCTAAAAATTTTATCCGTATACTTTATGAGAAAATATACCCAAAAAATAAAATTAAAAAAAAAAAAACATGGAAAATACATTTAGATGAATGACCTTATATGAAGATAGTAAAAGCCTGTGAAAATCATATTTTATCCTGAGTTGAGGAAGGGTAAAAATTGGGTAAAAGAAACTTATTTGTTTTATTTACATATAGAAAACATTTCCTCACAACATAGGAGACTGATATAATAGGTACCATATTCCCATAGTGAGAAGTTTACTTTTATTAATCTAGCTGCAGTGAATCCGAAATGTTTCTTGGAACCCAAAATTTTCTCATATTTCCTCGCAATAAAAAGGGAAATCATAACCATGTCCAGTGCCTATTGGCGTTGCTTAACTATCGCCAAAACCACCTACTTTCCCCACTACCACATTTTTATGATACATAAACTGGGTGATTTACACCCTGAATTTTCTCTTTTAGATACAAAAGTGACCTCCCTTAGGATGATATATATAAATCTATGTAACTATGGCTATATATTTATAGGATTATATTCACTTATATTGAAGTATATGAATAAAGATGAAGACCAAAATCTTTTTATGTTTACAATTTTAAAACTTCATGGATAATATTTTTCGCTTAAGTAAAATAATATTTGGATAAAATTGTACTTGAATACTCAAATACTCATTATCTCATAAATGTTTTAAAAAATGTAGATTTCTAATTTATAAATCTCTGCGTGAAAAGGTCCCCCGATTTAATTTTTTTAATTTCCTAAAAGAATATTTCTCCTAATATGATGAATTCTGAATACAGTAACACAATATCATTCTTTTCTCTAATTCCTTTTTCCTAATATATTTCTTGAAAATACCTTATATATATTTGTGTGTTTATGCGTGAGTGCTATACTGATCTTGTGATTTTAAATAAAATTTATAAACTCGTGTATGAAAGACAAGAAAAATAAAATAACTATGTAGTTTACTCTCAAACATTATTTCCTAAATGAATCATTAAATCATCCCATTATGTAAATAATTTTAGCATTTTCATTAAAAATTAATTATATCCAAGCAATGAATAAATGTGGTGCAATTTTTGGTTTCTGTAATTGCATAGTCAATAAATTAAATTAGATTTACCTGCAACGAAGAGGGATTATTGAGTTGTATATCAAAAATTATTTTAACTTAAATCTTTCATACTTAGAGATTTTTGATAGTTCATTTACAAGGGAAATTACTCAAAATATTAGAAATTCAAACATATTCACTTGTTGCTTATTTACTCGTTACATATACATTCTCATTTTACTGAGAAGTAAATGAAACTGAACAAAGCAAAAGCTGATAAATTTACAATATATATATATTTAAT
Source organism: Latrodectus geometricus (assembly GCA_026290005.1). Taxonomy (NCBI): domain Eukaryota; kingdom Metazoa; phylum Arthropoda; class Arachnida; order Araneae; family Theridiidae; genus Latrodectus; species Latrodectus geometricus. The sequence goes on from JAPDSC010067960.1 coordinate 247,550, forward strand.
ATCTAAGAATAATATAATGCATAATGTGTGTAAATTTTATTTCTGAACCCACACACTCACAAACAAATGTATCTATTAAGTATTTCAATATAAACTGCAATATGTTTTTTTTTTTTTTTTTTCCTACAAACCAACATTATTAAGAATAAAAAATGAGCGAACAAATGAAATTCATTGAAGCTTTTTCTACAAAAAATAATTTTAATTTAAAAAAACAGTTTAATTCTTTCAGATATTTTCTTGAAATATATAAATAGTGTAGCAATTTAATTTATTTAACCAGTTGCTTGGATTTTTCATTTTCTATATACTTTCTGTTTAACGTAACCTTATCAAAATGATATCAAATGATATTGTTTTTTTTAAAAAAATCTATTAAAAGTTCTGAAATAAAATAAAATTTAAGTTATTTTAAAATTTTCGCGTTATTAACAATTTAATTTAAGAAATCTTTCAAAAATTTAAAGAGGTATGCACTTTTTGTTGGCGACAAATCATTTCAAAGTTAACTCAAGAGCTAAGAATAGGTGATTGAATAAAAAATAAAATTAAGTACATGAAATATAGCCAAAGTGAAAAATTCAATATGTTAATTGATTATCAAACTATGAATTCTGCTAACTGTATATATTTACAACAATTCACTTCCTCCTAAAGTCCTTACGTTTTTAGAATTAAAAAAATTTACTTTTATTGCATTGTATAAATTGTTAAAATAATAGCAAAAAATAAAATCAAATATTAGCAAAAATTAAAATCAAATATTAGCAAAAAATTAAATCCCTTATAATATCTAAGGAATTTCAACGATTATATTACTTCTGTTTGATTGCTATTTAGCAATCTGTAACAAGAAGCAAATACTTGATAAAAATATTTTCACTCCACAAACATACATATTTTTTGCTAATATTTGATTTTAATTTTTGCTAATATTTGATTTTA
>JAPDSC010067960.1:248894-263140 GCA_026290005.1 Latrodectus geometricus
AAAAAAAAAAAAAAATTCCTCTGAGATTCTATAGATGAAATGAAGCTTCTTTTTTGCTTAGCTTTACTATTGTGTGTCAAAAAGTATTCGTTACAACATTTTTAGCTTATCCATAGGCTGAAGGTAAAATTGTTTATTTCTTCTTCTCATACAATTATCCTGCTTGGAAGGAGTACTTCCAATATTCGTTGCAAGCCTAATGAGCCGAACAAGAGACCATACTTGAGGTCAGAATCACAGCATGCGCCGATTATAAGACGCCATTCAAGTCCAGACCATAAGGACATGATCAGAGATGACCATACCTATTTTTGGCGGCTTTCGCACTATCATTCAGATCAAGAAGTAACATTTTCATCGTTGTTTTGTTTATTAATATTATTTTTCATCCTATTACTAAATTTTGAGTCATACATTTTCTTCAAATTTATCTTTATTTCAATTAAACTTAAATTTCCTCGTACTTCTAATAACTCGGTTAATTTAAAAGCATGCATTTCTTTTTGTTTTTGTACTAATCAAAATTTTGAAGAATTTTTTTTTATGTTTAATTATGTTAATTATGTATTAATACCCATATGTTCATTACATTATTTTAACGTAAGAATTATTTTTTTTCTTTTTAAAGTAATAATTTATGTTAAATAACTTATCAAATATTTTATTTCAAGAAATTTATGAAAAGCAAAATAATATAATTTTATCCTGTATAACGTTCAGCTATTACACTTTATAAAGCATAGCTACTGAATACAAATTTTCAACATTGAATAGTTCTGAAGGATGATTTTATTTTACCTAAATTAAAATCATAATAGCTTATGTATAGTAAGTATATTTATACTTTTAAACTCTCTTCATTTTTTGTAGAAAACTAAGTTTTAAGAGTTAGCTTTAAAGTGAAAAATAAACTTATTCACTCTTCAATAAAAATGCAATGTATAATTCACTTGCTAATCTCAAGGAACCAATGTGAAACATACTCTTTTACTAAAATGTTCCATTACAAATGTTTTTCAATGAAGTATGAAATAACACCAAGAATGATAACTGAAAATTTATGAATAATATTCATTTCTGTTTAAAATCATAAATATATGCTGTTGTGAAAATTTTACTTTAAAATTAAAAATTTCTCCAACTTAAAGAATTTTTATACTTAAAACATCATATATAAATTATAATTAAAATGAATAAGTTTAAAAAAATAATTATATTCGTATTTCGAAATTTGTTTATTTACACAAAATCTATTTATAACATTTTTGTAATTTTAAATCACTGACAAATATTGCAAAATAACTATCTGCATCTATGAAACTTAAAAAAAATATTTATGTTTTGAATTTATCATGAAAACACAGTTGTGTAGTTTTAACTGTTAAACAGACTGCTTTTCAAACATTGATTAAGAATATATTCTTGGCGAAAAAATTAAAGGTGTTGGCGAATGTTGGCATTTCGAGTAAATGGACAAACACAAACGGTAACCTCTTTAGCTTTTCCGTTCCAGAAGTAATGGGGCGTGGGCTGCTAAGTTCAGCAGTTGGACCTCCTGCTTCAAGTGACCCTGGGGTTCACTTCAGGCGACCCACAACTGATGGTGCAAGAAAATCTCGTTGAATCCCTATATTATTTTATTTTGTTATATTAAATACAACAGTTATGTAAAATAAAACAAATTCAGTGTAGAATTTTCACTAATTTTATTGCATGAAATTTAATTATACATTAAAATCTATTTATGCGCTATTTATTTATTGACCAAATAAAAAAACTTGTCTTCATTGTTTAAATATTTCTTAAAGTAAGACCAATTGATTATTTGTTATACTCCTAGAATATTGTTCGTTATTAATTCTTTAATGCAACTGAATTGTTTAACTCATGTTACGTATTTATATAGAAAAATGTAATGTATAAAATTCTCTAACAAAATAATAAAAACAAAACTATATATTCATAAGAGAGCATATGTATATGCAAGCATTCAAGAATCAATACTTCTTCATTTAGCATTTAACTTCAAACTGTAAATAGTTAACAGAATTAAAACTGGAGAGGTGAGTAACTTTAGAACTTGCTAGTCATCCCCAATTATTCTAAATTCAATTTCATTTCAAATGCATACAATCAACGTATTACTATCAGTGAAAATAAATCTAATGGGGTAGTTTGTAATTAAATTAGTTTTAACTCTTCAATTTCATATATTCATTATTAATTCAGCTTTGACATTATCAGCTCACTTTAAGTTTAATACGCAATTAACATTATATTTTCTTTTATTATAAGATAAGTGAGTTTTCCAAACTCTCTTTCAAATAAGGCAATTTTTTAAGTTCAAAACATGTTTTCAAAATATTTCGTACAGAAAGGTAATTTCTACACCCTGTTTTATTAATGACATATTATTAAGTGCTTCTAAAAACGCGTGTTCTCAAGTAAAAATGATTAATTCTTAAGGCATTCTTTTATAATTCTTTATTATTTATAGCAATATACTAAATTAATTTTTTTCAGCAACTTATAATTAAATAAGACTGTTTATTTGCTAATAACATATTTTTATTTGAAATTCCAATTGTCTATTTATGATATCTTATCACTGATTTTGTTAGTGTTCATAATAGTTTGAAAGAACATTTTTAAATATCTATTTTTATGATTGTTTAGTTGATATAATTGAATTAATATTTTAATTAAAAAAATTTACTTAAATTTATTTATAAAATTGAACGTGTGGCTTATATATATCTTACATTGACATGTGACTCTTAGGTTGCGGGTGCGATAAAATTTAAGAAAATAGTTTACGTCTAATCTGTATGTTGTAATGTATCTAATTGACCTTCAGATCACCAGTTTGCGAGTTTGACACTCCTTCGGTCGCGTAGATATATATAGGAGCTCTGAATTTATGTTAGCAGCCATGAAAAAATTAGCATCATAAATGAATAAGAAAATTGAGTGAAAAACCAAACTTATCGAATTCTTATCAATATAATTTTAATAAAAATTGAATTTTATCAGATATTCCGTATGTGATAATTATGATCAGCGAGACGAATATTTATTTTAACATTTATATATTATAAATGTATCTTCAACACTATTTTCAATTCTTGTCTGCTCTTCCTTTTAGGTTCACACTTCATTATATTAAACAGGTAAATACACTGCTAACCACCGTAAATGCAACACCTTGAAGGAAGCATGCAAAGAACATGAAATTTACAGCATGCAATTGTAGAAATGAGATATGCAAATTATTAGAATTTCAATGCGCCGGATGCTCGTCACAGACGCATATCAGGCGCGCCTGCGGCGCCACTTCAAAGCGCTATTTAAAGCTTGGAGATTTCGATGATTTCAAATTTGGCAATTGAGTTTTTCATGTGATAAAAATTTAAAAAAAAAAAAAAAAAACGATCAATTATGACCTAAGAAACAGCGACCATTTTCTGAGCAAGTATCAGTGTTTCGACCGAGGAAGGATAGTGGCTTACCGAGATTGTGAATTATCTTTCAAGGAAATCGGTAATCGTGATGGACAAAATCAAACAACTCTTATTGGATGTTTGATCGTTGAATGAGAGGAGGGTACGACAGACCGACGTTTTCAATTGCATACACCTCAGTTGAACACTGTACGTGATGACAGGCAAATCGTGGTATTACAAAGACGGATTACTCCACCACATCACAAACCATAGCATAACATATTCAGTCTGTAACGCATCATCTAGTTTCTGGAAGTACCATTTAATGCCGTTGACAGCAGAGTGGTCTGTCCGCAAGTCATACATAGCTTCGTCTGCCCTCGACGAAGAACCATAGATTTCACCACTGCCATTGATGCAATGAAAGAAGGATGTAGGCGGCAGAATGAAATGAAATTGTTTTTACTGATGAGTCACGCTTCTGTCTGCAACACCACGATGGTCGCATTCGAGTCTGAAGACACCATGAATAGAGGATGCTTAACAGTTGCGTTATGCAACGCCACACTGTTCCTGCACCGGATGTTATGGTCTGAGGCGGTACTGGATATCACTCTCGCACTCCTCTTTTACTCATTGTCAGTATTTTAAACAGCCAGTGCTATATCTCCAAGTTGTTAGAGACAGTAGTCCTTCCTTACCTTCAAGGCTTGCCCGCCGCCATATTTCAACAGGATAATGCGCGACCACGCGTGGCACGCTTTGTCCAAAGGTCCTTCGTCAACCGCCAGATTAAATAGCTTACCTGGCTCTCTTGCTCTTCGGATCTTTAGCTGATAAAAACATGTAGTCCATGGTTGCTCAATGAATGACCCATATTATATACTCAGCTGCCACACCAGATTAACATTTACAACGTGTGGAAGCTGCTTCGTCTGCTGTACCCCAAGAACACATCCAAAGTTTCTTTGAATTAATGTTGAGGCATATGGCAGCGGTAATCTCCAACAATGGCGGCTACTCTAGCTACTGATTTTAACAGGAACCACACTTTACAAAAGTCTAGAAATTTAATCATTTAATACTTGGTCAGCATATTAGCTACGAAATAAATTTTAATGTGATATCTCTAGGTCTTTCTTAATGTTGCAATTTTGGTGGCCAGCAGAATGGTATAAATTATCCATATTCATTTTATATTTTCTTCACTTAATTTACTCTAAATTTAAATGAAAAAAATATATAGAATGACTTTTAAATGTAAAATTCCCTACATTTTTACTATATTCATATCAAAAAATCGAAAACTTTTGCATTTTTTCAGTGGCATATATACCTCTAAATATTATTAAAAGCATTTTTTTATATTCCTGAAATAAGATTTTTTACATTTTACTTCAGCTAAATAACATGAAAAAAAATAAATATCTTTTGCCCGATTCCTACATCCCTAATACTTTCAACTGCTAATAAAAAAATACACGATTGAATATAAATAACTAAAAATTATTTTCCTGGATTTCTGCATCTAAGCATGCCCCACCCTGCATGTAACTTTACTCTGAAGGTTCCTTTACTGATCTTCTTGGAATGCAACTGCCAGTGTACATAATATGAATATTTGAGGTGCGTCTACAAGAGACGAGAGAATGATATATTGATTGTTGTTAGTGGTTATCTTATAACACGCTGCTATGCTGCTGTACATGCTATAGCAAGGACACGGAAAAAAATTTATTCCCTTGCCTTTTTCTCCCTTCTGACTGCTGAAAGCACTATCGACAGCCATTGCGTAACCGAAAATCTCACTTCTTTCTCTCCTTTGATTCGAAGAGAAGGGAATAAAGTCACTTGCTTTTAAGTAGACCAGAATTTCCTCCCCCCCCCCTCCAGATTCGTTTTGCCTTATTTTAGGCAAATCGAGAAATCTTGCAAGAGAACATTTTATGTTAGCTTTACATTTAAATCAGAATCAATTAGCATAATATATTAAGTTTAATATTTGATATTAAAACTTTTATTACAAATTAGCAAATAAGAATATTTCAATTATCTTAATCGTTAAGTATTTGAAAAGGAGTTAATATGCATTATATGGCAGACACAAGCACTTTTTTTATTTAACACTTTATATCACTAAATGAAATAAAATTAGAATCGAATAAGTGTATCAATTACTCAATACATTAAATATTTTCACAAAAGCAGTTGACATCAAAATTTCTTAAACATTTCGTAAGCTCGTGATTTAGAACTACAACTTATATTTAAAATAATAGAATGAAAAGGTAATATTCTTACAGTACAGCATAGAAATGACTCCAAACTATCAGTCTAGAGTAACTTTAAGGAAGATAATGTTAATTATTTTCTAGAAAAATTATAATTAAATAGATTTTTATTGAAAATAAAAATAAGCAAATCAAAACAAATGAGAAACAACTACTATATATCAACAATATATTAAAAAATATATTTTCAAAAAATTTACCATTATAAAGAAAAGAAAATATTCCTAAGGAAATCATTCAGTACTTAGAATGTGGCACGTCAAATTAATCTGGCAAGAGAAATTCAACATAAGACAATTTTAATTGTTTTAAAAACATTTCTAGTAAATATTTGATATTACAACTATATAAGAATCTTATTTTATTATAAAGAAAACAAACTGTTTACCTTATTAAATGTTTATTTATTTATCAATGCTTTGCATGGAGTTTGACATAACTTATGCATAACAATAAGTGATTGAGAAAATTTCATTAAAAATAGATTTTAGAAATATATGATGGCATATTCAAAGTATTGTACTAACTATTAAAACTGATATTACATACCAAGTTAAAAACATGATTGTTTATTAATCTGGAATTAAGGTATGTTCAACGTTTTTATTATTCTATTATAATTACATCAATTCATGAAAATTTTATCATATTTTAACCATATGCGAATCTAAATCTATACGTATCACATTTCATATGCAGATTAAAAACCGAAAAAGCAATATTGAACTTTTAATATTTCATGATGTGAAATGAAAATCAATGGAATCATGTATATTTAAACAAGGAAAATACATTTATTAAAATAAGATATTCTATTCGAAATATATAATAAAAGTCATACAACCAACACATTTAATTAGAATAAGAATTTGATGTGAATTATTAAATATTGTTATCTTAATATTTACATATCCCTTTAAAGTTATATTTTAGTTAATTTTACGTTTGTTCAGTGTGTATATATATTTTTTAATTTTCTCTTTGTAATAATAATGCGTTTCTATTTATTTCCTCATTACGTACAAAAATAATGTCTTTTTATTCCCGTTTGATTTTATATTTACTTCTTCATTTTTAATATAATTCTCCTGTTACGAATATTACCAGCACATTTTCTTACTTTTATTCCAAACACTCAATGAAATAAAATTTGATCACTCATATTCCATTGTTTTAATTTTTGCCGTTTTTATAGTTGATATATCGCTTTTCAAAGCATATCTTTTAAAGTTTAATTTTGCTTATTCTAATATCCTTTATAAGCACATTAATATACAACAACATAAATTCGGAATATATAATTAACAATTTTTAATCACATAAGTAATTATAAATTTACTGATATTCTGCGTTTTGTTCTTTTAACCTATTTAAATTTAATTAAGAAATTCAATAAACTTTAAACTTAATGAATTGTTTATGAATTGAGCTTGAAATTTTAATGATTCATAGCCATCGAAAAATATTTAACTTCATAATGATTCAATTACAAAGATACATATTTATTTTGATAATGTATTTCGCTGGGTAGATTTGGAATTTGCAACATTTCAAAGAGATGCATTTGTTTCTATACTAGAAATAAAATAGTTTCAACACATTATTTATGAAATTAATTCTTACTCATTCCTATCATTTTTATTTCTAAGCCTTTTAAATATGTGATCAAATACAGCAAAACTATAACATTTTTGTTTTCCATATTACTTTTATCGACCAAAAGTATTTATTTTTCAAAAATGTTGTTAAATTTATATAATAGATTTCATCATCACTTAGGCAACTATCTTCTGTTTTTTATTCTCATCTAAGAATTATTAAGGGGAAATATCCTTCTCCTAATATAAATTTATTTAAACTTTTGATGTTTCCGTAAAATTTAAAACAAATTATTCCATAATTGGAATTTTCATCCACCAAAAGAGACATTTTAAATACTAGGAGACGTAGGACTATTCTTATGTGTAGCTGTAAAGAGACAAAAGCAATCTTCCCGATATGATATATTCCCTTATGACGACTGTTATATATATATAATTTATCGATGTTATCACACTGGTTCATTGATTTACAGCTACAATAAACGAGAGTTATCTGCAGATTTTAGTGACGCCCCTGGAACGCAAGATGCATTAAATCAGTATGGTTTTATTTTAATAAAATGCAAGACTAAAGGTCAGCAATAGAAAGAAATATTTACTTTTTTCATATTTATTGAATGCTTGCTATTTCTTACAGTTCATGAATATATTTTCCGCAAATTCCCATTTCACGGGGAAGGTTGCAAATAATGGTTGCCAATGAAAAAGTCTAGTTCCTTATCCATCAATGGTCTCTGGTTGGAAGATATTGCTGCTAAATCCTATCAACGTGGACTCCTAAACAGGAGAGATGAAGAAATTAATAATAAATGTCCCTCTGCTGGGAGATTCGATCACTACGGATGCTGGGAACTCTAGTTTTACCTTTTTTTGTTTCAGCGTAGGCTTCCGAGATATAATCTTGTTGGCTATCGTTTTCTGAACAGGACTACAAAACCGAATTCAAGAATGTTACACCAGTTTGAACTTTTATGGCGTCACTTTAAGATCTTTGATGGTGACATTTTTTTTCGGAATATGAGATTGCAAAAAAAGGAATATATATTCTTTGTTTAAAGAGGGAAACACAAAGTCTTACGTTTTCAACTCTTCATCGAAATTTAGAAAAAATTATGGAACTCTATAACAATGATATTAATACAATGTACAATTTCTAAATATATTAATTCAGAATAAATAATAAATTTAAAAAATAGTAAAAACTGCTTGATAATGTAACCTTGAACGAGATATAGAAACTTAAATATGAATTTAAGTGTTAAAAGATTATTTTTTGCATAGTTTACGGAATTACCCTTACGTTCCCAGATTACACAGTTTGAAAAACATCAAACGCGTGAAAATCTATTGCATGCATCAAATTAAACACTGTTAAATTACTTTAAATTATGAAAAACGTATTTTTAGTTAATGAAAATTATTATTTATGATTAACTCCATACAATTTTTGAAAAAATTAAAAACTATAATAAAGTTTATATTTTATTATTCATTTTATATTCTAATAAAATAGTTTTAAAACTAGATTCTTTTTGAACGATCTATTTATTCCCATATATAAATAAATTAGTTGAGTTTAAAAGTTCATATTTCATTTTAAAGAAGAAATGCTTGAGTATAATTTGTTGACATTCAATTTATTAAAATATTGAAAATAAATAAGATATTCATATTTTTTTATTGCTGTTGCATAAAAAATTACTAACTTTTGTTTTAAAATTTCAAATATTAATATATTTGTTGTAGAATACGCTTAAGAGTTTTGACTGATTCAACAAGTTGTGAAATTGTTTTATTTACTACTCCCTTGCCAATATTTTGGGAATTTTAAATGACTAACTAAATATAGATATGCGGAAGTCAGCTATCAAATTATAGTAAAGGTTGTTCATCTCAATCACTAGTTAATGGCTTTAAATCTTGATTGCGCAGTACAGTGTGTTACTCTAGAGAGACTTCCTTCCATCAATAGAAATCTCTGTTCAAGCTCTTGTGTATTTACATCCTTTATTACCCACGCCAATCAATTACAATCAATAGTAGATTTATGCTGGAGGATTTTCTATAAGAGAGGTACTCTCCCTAGTGTGTAGGAGCGCTAATTATCCTTTAAAGAACTTTATTCGTTCACCCGCGTTTCTTGTTCCTATATTATCGAATAAATATCCTTTTCTGTAATTCATGCATTCACACTGAAGGACAGTTTTATTGAATCAAAGCTGAATTACTTATGAGAGAAATCTTATGGATTAATCTATGCAAGAGACAATTCCCATCTCAGGCAAATCAAAACATATTTTCTGCTCCCTTGAATGGCATTGCTATGAATTGATCTCATATGATTCTAAGGGCAAGAAATCTCTGATTTCAATTTATTTAAAAAATAAATAAAATCAAAAAATCTCATTTATTTCTTTGTGGCTGTTGCATTTTTGAAGTAAAAAATAGTTTATTTATTTATAAAATAATAAAATTTACAACTATATAAAGCTTCAATGTAATTACAAATTTCTTTATTTTTTATAATTAAATTGTCAAATCAGAAAAGGAATTTATGCATTTTATTAATGGAATTTTTGACAAAATATACTTAATGGAAATATATAAGCTTTGTATACTTGACTTGTTATAGCGATTTATTTGACAAAAATAGGTTACATTTGTAATACTCATGTGCAAATGTTAGAGAAGGTAATTGTATCTACCAACCAAAAATAAATATTTATTGAAAAAAAGATCTTATTTACAAATAATATCCTTACAAAAATATAATAATAAGATAAGCATTAAATTCAAAATTAAAATTGCATTTATTGAGCTTAAATTAAGTTTAAATCAGGATATTGCAATAAAATATTTCTTTATACATCATATTATTATTTTTGTCTAAGCGCTTGACTTTTAGAAGAACTTTTAAAACTATTTGATTTTATAACTGCTTTTAATTTTGATTTCATTATTAAATCATATTAATATTATTCATTTCAATATTTTACGTATGATGAGAAATAAATAGATACATTATCCATAATTTTAGCCCTTATATTTTAAAACCAACCTACTATTACAAAATTATATTCAGCGATATTACCATTTCGGAAAATTTTAAAATTTGTGTATCATTTAACTCAATGTAATATTTTATATAAATAATATTCATGTATCCATTATAATTTATTTTCAAAATCTAAATTTTTATATAATTCTCAATGTATAATTTTCATTCAATGACTAGTTTAAGCCTTAAATTTTAAACAAATATGTAACCACTTGCACATTTCAAGTCAAGAACAATATATAAAATAAATGCATTTTTAGGCAGTTTTAACAAATATATCCAGCAGACAAAATATGTAAAGCAATATAGTTTATTTAAAGTTTATGTGTTTCACTTTAAATGTATATTTTTCTCCAAATACATAAAAATTTAACTAAATTAAACTTTACTTTAGGCACTCTAATTCAGTTTTTTTTAAGTACAAGGTCTATAAAAAGAGTTATTAACATAATATTTTTACAAAAAAGTACAGAAAACTTTAATGCATATAATTGTGGGATTTTGACTTAGTATTTTTTATAAAACTAAATTCAGCATGCGATGTCTAAAAATTACAAAACCTTGTTTGCATAACGTATTGTTCTATGAATGATTTTCTTTATAATTGACTAAAGTCAATTTATCTCTATGCGTTAATAATTCAACTCACATTTGTACGTGTTTGCATTTAAACACTTTTTCAACATTTTTGTTATCACATTTGAAAAAAAACTGTGAATTACTGTCAGACGCTAAAGAACTAAAGCAACCCTCATGAATAAATTCCACACCTCATCATGCTCGTCTTATTTTTTCGATCGTGACTAAAAGGTGTGTCTGCCTCTTCCCCACTAATTCGTACTTTGAATCCTTTTTTATGATTTCTCACAACTATTTCTATGAATAGGATAAAATGGATTTTAATATTTTACAGAGAATATTAAGCTTTTAAATTTAAGGAAAGGTGCGCCTTGTTTCAACATTAGTTAGAAAGTTATTTGCATTTATCTTTATTTGTTTTCTCGACACTTCCACTTGGAGTTTATACCAGGCAAGTATTGATCGAAAATAATGATAAAATTCTTCTGGAATGAGTAAACTATGCATCTACGTGATGCTGCTAAAATATTATAAGACTCAGCATTCTGATATTAAACATTCTATGAAGAATTTTAGTGTGTCAGAAGACTTAGTTAATTAGCATACTACATGCATAAGTCATCGTAAACAAAGTTGAAATTTCTTAACTAGAATATATTAATTTTCCCATTAAATCTTTGCAGGTAAGATTCGTGGAGCAACAAAATATTATGAAATTAATGAAGGCTTCTTTTACAAGCAAGCAGCAGTTTTGAATGATGTTAATATAAAAGTAATCATTGAATATGTGCTCATTTGTATTCTTTAAACTTAATGAGAAGAAAAGAGCTTCCATACTTCAATTGCAAATTTATTTGTTAAAAAAAATTCAGTTTACTTTTAATTTTATTAATCTCGTTATAAAAAATTAAAAACTTGTAATTTATAATATTTTCGAAACTAATTAAGGCAAAATAACTTACTGACATAAATACTAAATGTATTTGATGAAAGTCTAAAAAAGAGCATAACTTAATTACAGTCATTTTATTTTTAAATTAAATATTCATGTAATAATAAATTCTATGTTATAAAAAATTCGTTATAAATTCAAAGCTTGGGCATACATGAATTACTTTCGTAAGTGCTGCTCAACAGTGTACCTAACACAGTTGATTTATGTGAATAATTCGTTTTTTTTTTACACAGGTGGGTTTTACATTCCGAGATATTTGCAGAAAATTGCAAATATATTTAAGTAATTGTATTTTAAATGTTTCATTTTTTTTACTTTAATTTTGTAGTAAATTGGTATTAATTTGTAAATTAAATTTTTCAATATATTTATGTGAATTTTACTGTAAAATAAGAATATTTATGAAAATAGTATTAAAAAGTAATCATTTTGAGTTAATTATTTTAAATTATTTGATATGGTATCTAAAAGTGCGTTTTAAGTTTATATTTTTGAATAAAAAAAACATTTAAATGAATAAAAGGTTTATCCAAAAGAAAAGAATTCCCTTATGGGCACTCCAATAATAAAATTTATTTAAGCTATTGTTATTTATTTAAGAAAAAAGATACATTATTTTAAAACTTTAATTTTATGTGAATCATTGATAAACCTATTTTATTCAGTAATTCATTCTCCTTAATTTATTTCTTGTACTTATTGATTAAAAATTTGTTTTAATTCAAAGCTATATATAAGCGTCACTTACCTTAAAAAATATTGATTGAAATTACATTTTAACAAATGTACTGATCTCAAAATTTTACACCTCCACATTTTTAGAATAAATTATTTGCTTAAAATTATCTTATAAATAAGTTTCCCATTAATATTAAAATTTTGTTATGCATATAAAAGGTCATATTATTTATCATTTATTCAAATTTTTTATTTAAAAAATTTATTCAATTTTATCACACATAAGTTTTAAATAAATAATTAAGAATAAACTATAGATTCAAGTCAGCACTAATAATAAAATTTTCAAGGCTGAAATTTTTTTCATTTTATTCCATTTAAAGGTGTAAAATTATTTGCTTTCCATTATTTCTTCAGCTCTTAAAAAGAAATTTTTAAATGTGTAAAAATCCTATAGCAAATAATTTAACTTCTTCAGTTCCATTTCGAAACACATTCATGGAACAAAATATTTTACTTTGTTCTTAAACTCTAGAAATAAGATGTCTCACAGATATATTTTTCTATATTTATACATCATTATACCATCATTCATATATAGAGAGTCCAACGTGAATAATTTTTACGAAATGGACTTTTCGCATCTTTAAATGCCTATATAAATTGAATAAAGAAAACACTCTCTCCGTTGGGAATTTTCTTTCTGAGCTTTATTTTAGAAGCGCTTAGAACAGCAAATAAAAATATTTGGAAAATGGTGTGAAGTTTTTGATCCAATAATATATAAAAAAAACATACGCATTCATGCGACTTATATTTTTTCCTTGTTCTTACGACAATTTTAACAAGGTAAATCTCAAGTAAGCTACTGATCCTAGTATTAGGCTTCACATTGGTTCCTCATGTCTTTAGGGATGTTATTGGAGACATTATACGTGTTTTCTTTAAATTTATAAAATAAAGAATTTTTTCTCTTTCATTTTATTTAGTTTTTTTACCAAGGAGGGCCTATTTTCTTGGATAATAAGCTTTTTCTATGAACTAAATTATTTTTGAACCTAATTGTTTTAGATACTAAATTAAAAAGAATTAATATATAAAATACTAATTCTCCAATTCATTGCTTATAATGTTTACATGTTTATAATATATACGAGTTAGATCTATTATAGACTTTTACTGAAATTTTTACTGCATGATAATTAAATTTGATTTTTTGACATTAATCTTAAAAACATTAGAGCTTTAATAAATCTATACAATTGCTTTAAACTATATAAATTAATATATAGAAAAATATTTTAACATTATACTTTATAACTACTATCCTAAAATATTAATTCAAATATTATATGAAAATAAATGCAAATCAGTACCGAAAATTTATTTCTATCAGTTTCTGCAATATAATATCATTTTAAAGCTTCACTGTTTTTAATACCAAAATACTTTAAACTTTTTAATATCAAATACAACTTTTAGAAAGATAGTATTAAAAATTATTACTAATTGGTTTAAATATTTTCATACAGTATTTTATTGTAATAAAACAACTGTAACTATCTCGCTCTTTTTATTTCTCTCTCTATCTCCCTCACACACTCTTTCAATTCACATCCCAAAAAATATTGATTTTGAAAG